>JAGWEN010000781.1:0-56839 GCA_018703685.1 Orius laevigatus
TCCGTTATTTCAACACCTTTTAAAGTAAATTTTTGTTCATTACTTAACTTCCTTCGCTTTTAACCTCAAACGACTAAAAGTAAACAATGCACTTGATTACATCTTTAATTATCTAAAACCATAAAATATTTTATGACATACAGTGAAATTCGACTATAACGATTCCGCATATAACGATATTCCGGATGTAACGATTTGAAATGGGTCCATAGTTTGGTTTGTTATCTAAAAGTGAAGAAATAAATCCGGATGTAACGATGTTGGATGTAACGATATTGCATGTATAACGATGTTAAACTCAGGGAAAAAATGGTTTTTTATTCCGCGAATAACGATTTAAGATGCAAGTCAAAAATAATTCCAAGAATTACCTCAATTATGAGCTATGTTGGCGGCTAAAAGTGCCGTTCTGAGAAACGTAAACAGACTTTTCAATCTTTTCATTAAAAATGACATGACTGATTGCTTTTTTCACTGAATTTTAATCCCACCGGCTCGTCAAACATTTTCTTGGAATGCCCCCCTTGGTTATTGTTTATTCTTTTCCATAAATTTTGAGTCGAATTCAGTCAGAACTGTGACCACTTTAAAAGAACTGGACAACTACATCAGCAAAAATGTGTACTTAAAAAAAAATAAACAAACAAAAATTACAGATTTTTTTGTCAATACATAGCTCATAAATTATAATAATATGTATTCTAAATAAAACTTTTTTTTAGCCGATTTCCTGTTTTTTATTAATTTTTAGAGTTTTTTGTTTTATTCCGGATTTAACGATTTCCGGATATAACGATGCCTTTTGCTCGGTCCCTTCAATATCGTTATAGCCGGATTTTACTGTAATATCTAACCGTGACCTATCTTTTCAAGTGATATTTAATCCGAAACGAAAAATTTCCAAAAATTAAATGGTTACGTGCTAGTTTAGAGACCTCGTTTTCAAGATAAAAAAAATTACCTACGTTTTAAATTATTATTTTGCTCAAAAAATCAAACAGTATGAAGAATGATAGTTGGATTACTTGCGGGGTTAATTTTTTTCCCCTTTCGAGAATGGTTCGTGGTCAACAAAAAGCAGAATTCAGTGATTTTTCTTGAAAATCTATATAAGAAACCACTAGATGTTAGCTTATACATAGTAGAAACTATCTAAACTAAAGCTTCAGGTCCCAGGTGAAGGCTTTTGCCATATTGACTTTACAAAGTGTGGGATATAAACTAACTAAAAAATAACACACTCAAAAAAGGTCAAAGGTTTTAAACAAACAATGAAATGTATGATCATAAGAACTCTCTGGCAAAACATGGCAAAAGATGGCAAAAACATCATCTCTTTTATAACTACAGTACAAGCCGGATATAGTAATGCCCTCTTTGCCAAGTAAAATTATTACTATAACCGAAATATTATTATAAACGAAGCTCCATTTCAGCGGATTTCCGAAGGAAAGCAGGCTATTGAGGTCGACCCCACGGAGGCTTTCGGCTTTTTTAAATGCAAAATGAGACGTTTAATGTTTATTTCATACTGAAGCAGTTAATTTTAGTTTGAGAGAGAGACGGAGGATGCGAAAAATTAAAATATTTATTAATTTTACTTAACTGTTTTACTTGAATAATAATGTACATATACAAATTCTAAATTAGTTCATCCTACATATTCTACAAAAGAAAAATATACTTATAAATATTAATTTATTTTATTAATTTTTAAATTAGTTTATATATTTTTGTTTTTATTGTCATCATCATCATCTATTTTAGGTATTTTTTTTCTTCTTAGGTATTTCACTTGTCAAAACTAAACTCTTAAAAGTTATACATAACTTCTAAGTAAAAGGAAAATTTTATTTTATTTTATATTAATCCTCCCACCTCTTTTACTAATTATTTTCTGAACGGAGAAAGGAAAAACGGTTGAAATGCATTTTAAGTTGTAATGAAATCTTTTACAAATTCGTTAAATATTAGGAAATAATCTTCTTAGCGGCTTTGTACCTGCAAAAAGGACGCTCTTAATCCGTAACGGTCAAGAACTCCTCTAATTGAAATGGAAAAACCAAGAAATGATACATTTTAATTTTTTTTTTTATTACATTATCCGAAGAAAAAAGACAATTTTTCACCCAAAAATATTATTATAAACGAATTATTACTATATCCATTATTATTAAAACCGGATAAATTTATAAAGAAGCTATTACATTTGAATCAGGACCTTGTCAAATTATTACTATAGCCGAAATATTACTTAAACCGACATTATTATATCCGGCTTGTACTGTATGACAGGAATGAATCTTAATAACTTCTGTGATCTTTGTTCACCCCATTTAGGAACCACCCTAGTATCATCTCCCCAAATATACAGAGGGCTAAAATAGTTAACAGGAATTTATTTAAATAAGTATGTATGTAAATACAATATTTATTCGAACAAACATAAATCAAAATGAACTGACAATTCTTGTGTAAATTATTAAGTTTACACTGAATATCGTGAATACGAAATTTATAATTATTATTTCAATGTGCTCTTGATTCATTATCAAATATAAATATTAACATTAATCCAATCAATCTTTTCAAGTTCTCTCTTTGTGGTTTTCCCATCCAAACTCTAAAGTCATGGTTGACTTTTTTTGGTAATTGAAATTTTATTTGGTCTTCACAGTATCTCCTAGACGGTAAAAAGACTTTTGACCAGATGATGATTTTTTAATTGAAAACATACCTTGTATAATTAGGATTTGATTTTCCATCCCGAGGCAAATCAAGGATAAATCGTTTTTTCGCTCGTCGAATTGCAAAATGAACGTCATGAATGTTGCTTTATATTCCAAAACAAAATTAAAATTTTAGTAGGTAGGTACTCAATGCCAAAAGACTTAATTCTTCCAGTCAACTTTTCGGATTTCGAACTTCATAAACTGTCTTTGAAAACAAAAGAGTGGTCCCAGTTGTTTGGGGCATTAAAATTGGTTTTGGAACATTTTCTGATTTAAAGAGGCTAAAACTTAAGGATTATAGATTTCTTTTTTTTGTATTTCAATGAAGGAAGTCGCAAAGTGGTAAAAATTTGAAGATGTTTTGTGATGAGTATTAATCGTGAAACAAGCAAGGAAAACGAGTGTTTTAATTAAAATTTTTTGAATCTTCTTCAAGGGCGAAAGGGTATTTAAAAGAGGTTGAAAATTATGAAGAGTCTCAACTTCTTCCTCGTTAGCAAGGACCCGAAGCGGATGAGCCCGGCCGGGCAGGAGCTTAACCTTCTTCAGTATACCGACCTTGACACCGTTCGAATGTACCTTCTTACCTAACGGATTGTTTACTGCGGACTTTTACTTTCGTTCCAACTTCCCTCCTTTTATTATTTTTTAAAATATGAAAACAACAAAAATTTGAAAAAAATACTTCAGGAGGACTAATAATCTAATGAAGTCCTACTTATTATGAACCTATTAAAACCGAAATTAAAAAAAAAAATTGTTCTAATTATTGTCTATTCGCATAAATGGAAGGCAGATATCGAAATATTGAACAAACGACCTTCAATTTTCACTTCATGATTACGGTAACAGTTGTACCGTTCACTTCCCTGACCATTTTGGGAATTTTAAAACAATAATTTACTTCAAAAGAGACAAACCGTTGATTTATTTTTAAACCGCGAAGAATTCCATCAAAGTGCTTAGGCATGTATTGTTTTTCGTGCCGACTCTTGAAATTCTCCCGGGACGGGGATTTTTCCTTACGTACGGGCTTCCTCCTCGGAAGTTTCTATCGTAATGTCGATCCCATCACAATTTTATTGCGCCGTTTTCCGAAACAGGACGAAAATTGACTCAGGAGTTTTAAAAACGCAATTTAAAAAAAAATAAAATGCACTCATAGTAATAATGGCATTGAACGTTGTTTATTTGTAAAATATGAAATCCAGGTGCTTTGAATTAATTATCTTTTTTTTTCCTTCATAAAATACCGGTATCACTTCCGTATAGCACAAGTGATATAACGCATAATTGAGTCATATTTTCAAATCTTGGTTCGAAAGAAAATGATATCAATTCTATGGTTCCTATTGAACACCAGTAACTAATAAGGATTCATTTCTCATAGGAAATAATAATACCATGAATATAATATTGAAATTTGTGCATCCTACAAATTATTTAGAGCGAAGGTGTACTGAAATAGATTGTCTGGAGCAGATTGAGTTACTCGTAATAAGGTATGCCTTCCAACTAAATATAGAAAATATTTTTGCTTATTCTAAATTTTAAAGTTGGAAAATTGAACAAAAAAAAATTTTTTTTTAATTTTATTCAAAGGAAAATTTAAAAATCCTAAATAATAATGGGGTGAAAATTAATTTAGAATACTTACTTGGTGTTGTTTTTCCCCTTGTTTGTGTACGAAAGGGGGATGAAAGATGACAGAGGTGTTGTTCCTGTTTTTCAGAGTGAGCGAAGCTGACTGATGCGAGCTTCGTACCCAGTAACCCCCACTTGGAATCCCCTTTTCTTGTATAGTGAAAGCATTCGCGAACCTACACGACGCGACTGGGGGACAATTCGTCCCATGTTTTCATTGATAATTTTTTTGAATACTGATAAGTGATGACTTATTGTTAGTTAGAAAACATACTTTTAGACAATAGTTTTTGGTTAGGAATCTATTTTTATTTTGTGTATTTTCCTCGTGGGTATCTTTGACGTCGTGGGCAATTTATGAGAACAAAAAAATCCGATGACACGCGAAGGACGTTTGGGTAGGCGGTCGTGCTACAGAATGAGACACAATTAGTAAACAAACCCAAATAATTATTTCCACTAGGTAGCCAATTTGAAGCCACCTTCATTAGCATTGACGACGTAAATCTGACCAATTTTGCTTGAGTAAACTATGGGTAATCCGGAACAGTTGTCATCAAGGTTAGTAACGCGACGAGGACGATACCTTGCCCAAATCAGACGCAAAAATTTTGATTAAAAATTTGTTGTACCTACATCAGAACCATAGCTAAATTATTTTAAATAATTGCTACACTTGACTGCCCATAACAAATCGTTTTTCTTGTTCGAAGCCTTTTTTGAAAAAATAAGTAGGTAGTGTTCCAAAACCAAAACTAACTCGGCGGATTGAGGCAACGTGTAGCCACGTGCCGATGAACATGTGGTGATCACATCAATTCGAAGCTCACTAACGCCCTAAACTGCCAGGGAGCTCCTGGACCGAATAGAACATTGTAGAAAATTCTAATTAGATCGATAGGGAACAATCCAGTCTCTCAACATTCAGCATTGTGCAGTCAGCAAGCACTAACGACATCATTCTGCTTAAACTCATCAGCTTCATCTTCTCCAGCATTCACTCCTCAACTACCTCAATTCAATAATGAATAAACCATTCAATTTCGTAATGTGGTGTTTCATTTCTCCATCCACTCTCAGCCTATGTAGTGACCTTGACCTATGCAGTACAAACTCTTGATATTAATTTGTAGAAAACCTATGGTGTCCAAAAAAAAAAAACTTCCCAATGACTAATGAGTTACAAAACCACCAATAAAAAAACATTCCGAAAGTAGACATATATCAAAGTGTCTTACATTAGATTAAGAGACAAATCACAAAATGCATCTTGATAGAAAATATTTAAAAAACATTTTAAGTCTTTAATGGAATTGCATAACGATCGAAATTCCCAATCTCAAAAATAAGACCGATTCAATCCGGGATAAATTTTATATAAGCGGCTTTTAAAGTCCGGTTTTTAACTTATTGCTTTCCTTAAGGTTGAACCAGATCATTTTGAATTTTAATCTGTTCGTGACGAAAAGTCAACAGTTTTTCGGGATTTTTCGTTTTTCTTTTCCGAAAAGTTAAGTAGGGATTCCCGCCCGGTTCAAGGTGGTTTTTGATGACCTCAACGGAAAGAACTTGACTTTATTATGCAGATGAGACCTTTGACTATAAAACAGGGTTTTATTTTTATATTACAAACCGGGCCGTTTCGTCCTTGCAAGGCTCCTCCTTGTATAATTACAAGCCTTTTAATATGATAGAGCGCGAGAAAAAAAAAAATGTAGGTAGATATTATCGGATAAAGGATAAGTCGGAATAGGCCACTTGAAGTCATATTTTTATGACTCAGAAAGCGGAATTCTTTTTCCTCGAGTGCTTTTAAAATGTTTCAATATCGTGTAATTCAGTTAAAAATTATTATTTGCTTTATAGTGACGTATCTATCAAGATTTGCATTAATTTTTTTATTATTTTACAACAGGCCACAGACGCTCTTAAGTCTCAACTCCATTAATCCAAGAAACTCTTGACAAATTTTCGACGAAAAATTCGATTGCTATGATAATATAGGAATAAAAATTTAGGTTAGTATTCAGAGACTCAGAAGGGGCTTATCGACTATCACAAGTATAATTTTATGAATGTGCCCTTAAAATTTCAAGTCAATTGGTAAACAGATCGCTGAGATAATGCTTTTGTCCTTTTTGAGATGAGTTTCTACTCATCATCAAACTTCACTGAATATTTCTAGATTTTCTACTTTCAGGTAAGCAGCACCCAAAATTGGCCTCATCACTGATACACTGATTTTCCGCCGAAAAATTCTCAAATGTTGCCTTTGGTAGGAATAATACTTGTAAGTTTCAACTTCGGATGTCAACGTGTTGTCGAGAAAATCGGTGTTTTGTGATTTCAAAAATTTTCATAAGTACTTATTCGTGTTCCTTCCCCCAAAAAACATGAAAACCATACAAAAAATACTATACCTAGTTTTGACTTTTGTTTAAAATTGCAATTTTGGTTTGAAATCAATTGCCCTTCTTCTTACGTAATCGTAATCAGCGACGTATAAACGCTGCAATATATTTATACAATGAAATACATATGTACGAAAACAGTTCATAATTTTTGGATAATTCCTCCGACCTCTTATTTTTTTTAATTGATTAGTTTTATTTTTTAGCGAATTTCCGGTGGAAAGCAGACTATTGGGGTCGGCCACACGGAGGCTTTCGGCGGATTTTTTATTTTAGAATTTTTATGGGAGAACGCTGAACTACTGTGGGAAGTGCTGCCGAACGGATTTCTCTCAAACTATTTCGAGCTTGGTTTCCCCGGAGTTTTTTAAAATTCCTTTTAAGTCTTCACACATCACAATCAGTTTGTTCACTGTTTATCACTGGCTTTTGATAATGATTTTAGCTAGTTTTTTATTTATTTTATTGATGTTTGGGAAACTTAGCAAAACTAATTTGTTCCTTATTAGTTATTACATTATTAACTCATTGATTAAGCTTATTATGTACAATATATCTAAAACTTTGCCTATGAATAATTAAAAAAAGTTTAAAAGGCACTTTCAGGCACTCAGCATAAAACAGGTGATATGGAGGCGATACACCATAACTCTGACTTGCTCAAAAAGTTTGACTCTACAGACCATAGGGTATGTATACTGTGCACCAACAATATTTCTTTGTGCACTACCCTCCCCTCTTTCAAACCCTCAACTTCCCCCCTCGACTTTCAAACCCCCCCAACTACCGTCCTTCACTTTCAAACTCCCCCAACTATCCTCCTCCAACTCCTCTCTCTGCAAATCTCCTCTGTGTGCCAAAATGATTGATTGATCACACACTCATTTGTATTTAGTTCTGACTTTTCTCTTTGGTACCTCTGCTTAACCTTAGCTACTCATTTTGTTGGTAAATACTAATTAGTGATAAAAGTAAGCCGGAAAATTGTTGCTTTATTTTGATAATACCTTCCATTAAAAAAATTCGTTAAAATTCATTTTCGTATTGGGTGGTAAGAATTAAAAACGATTATTTGATGCATTAAATACTATTTTGAATAAATACGTTTCCCCAGACGGAATAATTCCTGTTTGAAATTCTCAATCAGATCCTGTGAAAAGTGCTTCATTATAAAATGTTAATGAATATGGTGTAGAATTATAAAAGCTGAAAATGGAAATGATTCGATAATCGGAATACAATTTCCGACTTAAAACATGATGGAAAGCAGACTACGAAAATCCTCCGTTTCGGGATTAGTTGAACATTAGAAAGGTGGTGGGGGGCAACTTTGAATAATTTTCCTCTCGCTCTTTCTTCGGCGGAAACATTTTCGTGATCCTTCTGAGACTAGAGGCACGTGTATCGTAAGCCCGAGCATTATTGTCGGGTCATGCTTTCGGGCTTTATACCTTTCCCGAAGGTCTAGATTTTAAATGGTAATTTTTCCCTTTCCCTTCGCAAATCGTAGGAGGGGGAAGAGGCGAAAAGGAAGCCCTTTTCCCAAATGGAAACACGGCGATTTTCTTCAACCGCAGGCTCCATTAACAATCACTTAGCCTCGTCCAAATGTCTCCCAGGGGGATTAACAAGTCTCGACCCACCCTCCCATCACTGTTAGACTCTGATTAGCCCATTCCAGGGGTATCTTCTCACTAACTGGAAAATGAGGGAAACTTTTAAGACTTATGATTCTCATTTTAAACAATATTATTATTTAAAAAAAATTGATTTAAATATTTAGAATAAACTCTTGGTGAAATTAATTTGCAAGAAGAATGTTTTTAATATGCCTAGATTCATTATGGAAGCTTTTCTTTAGGGCAAAGGTTTTAATAATGGTAGCCCTTATACCTTTAACTCTGGTCAAGACTCTTCTTCCCGCCCTTCAAAACCCCTCCCTGAGCAATAACGAAAGGAAATTTCCAACTTTAAGACAAACAACACCTTAATGAGAAAATTTTTTCTAATTAGTCGAGTAAACCATTTTATCCCTATTTGCTCAAGGTGGACCGGAAAGTAACGAAATTGAAGAATAGAGAGATCGGGATGTTGTTCTTAGGAGGAAGAAGGAGGCGATAGGGAAGGGGCTGGTAAATCAAATTCACCCTTTCAATTGAGAAACAGTGTCAACAGAAGTGTTGAACGTGACACTACTAGGAGAATCCACACCCCCTACAAAGAAACACCTTCCTACCCCTTTAATAAAACACCATTGAACCCCCTCTTTTATTTTTGATACCTACTTTCTCTTTCTTCAAACATCAATTGCCATGTCCCTATTTTAAGTTTTATTTTCCTGTTGAGCCCAAAATATTCGAGAAAGTTAGAGTTATCGGGTTTCTCCTTTTTACCACATTTTCGCCCAATTTTTATTAATTTACAAAAGATTAATTACTTCATTTTCAACTTAACGCGATTTTAAGGCCGAAAAAAACAGTCATTTCTTTCATGTTTGTTTTTGTTGTTTTTATACGGAAAAACAGTCGTTTTCGACCTATTTTAAGTCATTTGGACGAAAGAACAATATTGGCCCAAATTTACATTGTTTGGGGACAAAGGTTTGCAAAAAGTACCTACTTGTCTGGAGCATAACGCGAAGGAACATCCTCAAAACATTCTCACAAAATCTTTTGCCAACTCTAGGCCATAGGATTGCATAGCCCATAGGGTGGGAATGGCTTATTTTGAGGAAGTTCCTTGTGGCAGGCTCCAGACATTTTTTTAAACAATTTGTTATTAGTAGGGAATAACTTTTTTTCTTTATTTTTTGAAGTTTATAAAGATAATCTAAGATAAAACTGATTTATTTTTATTGAGACGAATATTATTCGAAAACTTATTGAAAAGAATTTGTCTTTTTTAGTACCCGAAAGCATTCCGTGTGGAAAATGTGTGTATTCAAGTCTTTTTCTTTCACTCGATCTAGGGCTTAAAAAACTCCTTAGGGAATACAATAAAAGAGATAACGGATCGGATCCTTTCATTTCGAATATTTACAACTTGGATAACTTTTTTAAAACGATTTCAATTTGGGGGAAAAAATAAAATAAATAAAAACCTTCAAAGTTGTATAAAAAACGCGACAGTCCGGTAAATTCAATATTCTTTCTATATAACGAAATCTGAATATTCTGGGAATAAAAATTCCATTGACAAAGCATGGAGGGGTTTTTTCTCCTGTGCATATTCACCCCGTAAAAAGTGAGTATAAATAGAAGCGTAATAGGATAGGTTTTGGTCCAATAACACGCTCGGATGGATCGGACTTACCTGTGTGCATCTGTAGTGCATTTCCTAGCGGGTGAGCCATCAATCACCTCTAGTATTCGCCTCGTTTCGATTCACTGACCCAAATCGCACTGAATAAGCATTTTTTACCATTAATGAATGCCTTTCAGTATTTTTTTTTAGAAAATGTCGGATTTTTCTATTTATTGACTTCGAGACGTTCGGCCCGGAACAAAGTTTTCGAGTCATCGATCGAAAAGCGTTTTAATAAAGCTTTTTCAAAGAAGGGAAACTTTTCTAAGAGTAAGGTGAACATATTGAGTTGGGATATTAACCACAACGTGCGCTTATTAAAATATCCTCTTTTTTCCCTCTTTTCTCCAGATACAAGGCAACTTTCTTAGCAGTTTTCGGGCTGTTCGAACCTCTTAAGGGACGCCCTCGAACTTATTTATTTTCATAAAAGAAGTATTAAGTCGAACCTATTGGAATACTTCGCTTATAAAATTATGGTAGTTTTTATATTAGAATTCTTAGCCTTTTATTATTCAAGTCTGAAGAGTCCCAAATTTTTTAAGCACGTATTGGATACCATTGAATCATCAATTGTATATCATCAAGTTCTGCATCAATACCCATTATACCTTGATCTATCCATGCATACCATGAATCATTGACTCCATACTCTGCAGTATACCTACCCACCATGCTCTGGACCATATCCACACCATAAACCAGGCCATTTCGACCATAATCGCACCATACCCACCATAACCTTCATCTTACCCAACTCACCTTTTTGGCGAAATCTTAGTGATCTGGGCGAAGGGACGTATTCTTATGCCGAAGTTCTTGGTCTGTCTTTCTAAGACAATGGTTTTGGTAGTTTTGGCGTCACCTGTTGCCAAGTTTCTTACCACAAGTGCTATCTCATACAGAGCAAAAAACCACAAGAGCTAACTACCAAATTCTCCTGGAAAGTTGAAAAATCGAGAGTTAGACCTTGTGGGATCTTAAGGACATCATGCCCACCATTAACTGGAGGGTATTATGGCCGAAAAAAGAAAAACTTAAATTTTTCTCTTCAACGTTAGTACTGATGGTTCATAATCACTCTGAACGTTTCAATATCATACCTTTAATAAAATTTAACACTAGCGATTCGATTTTTATTTTGTCTGCATTCACACAAAAACTTGAAATAAAAATATCATCTACTTTATTATTTTTATTTATAGCTTTAGGGTCAATTTTGAGGAAGAGAAAAAAAAATAAAGCGAAGGACATTACTTGAAGGGCTAAATTGGATTTTCGCCATCCTTACCGAGTGAATAGTGGTGAAGAAGGAGCCTGTGTTGAGTGGAAGTAGTCCGAAAAAGCTACGTCGGAGAAGGAGGGGAAAAGGACGACATGGGAGCCCTTTTGATAAGTGTAGTAGTTGGGCGCCTGGAACCCACAGATATGAAGCTTAAAGTCATATATCGCTCCTCCAATTGCCATCCTCACACATCTACAGACGTCTTTTAGATGACTTTTCTTCTATTCCCCCACAAATCTCAACACGGACAATTAGAGACTAGGAAATAAATTTTTAATGCACCCCCATAAAGAAAAACTTTACCAAAACGATAAATCTCATATTTTTATTTTTTCTCCTCCTAAAAAACACAAGACCAAAGGGGGTCAGTCAGCTCAAGAACAACAAATCAATTTTTGATCGGTGGTGTCTGGTTGGGGAGCAACCCGTGGGAAATTAGAATGAGGGAAGTGCCAGAATAAAACATGGGGTCCTGCCTTTCCAGCGTCTTTACTACTGCTCAATACATTTTTTTTTTCATCTGCATTTTTTAAAGGGTAAATCTTCGACCGGTTTCTAATATTAAAAAATCTAATCTTTGCCGTTTAAAATATAAAAGTGAGCTTGTCACATCTTTTCTAGTGTAAAATTAACAACCAGAAATTGAAGACAAACTTTTAATGTATAAAAAAGTTAGTTTAAAAGGTTTAACTGATGCCGTTTTACTAGAATTCAATTAGATACTTTATAGAGAGAATTATTAACAGGGTAGGGTTTAAAGTGAGTTTTTTCCGTCTCTAGTAGATGAAGTGACTGCGATGAGGGGAGGGGAGGTGCGCCCTTTAATCTGTCAGCAATCAAAACAATGGTTACCAACTAATTCCTCATCGGCAAACAAGTCGGAAAACATTGTTTGCCCCGGTGGCCTTTGTTTGATCACCCAATCGAATGCACCGGAGGATTTTTTAATACTTTTTCTCCCCCTCTCTCCGCCTTTTTTACGAAAACTACGTCGCATCAATCTGGCCCGACCGGGAAGCAAATATTGTACTTTCTGATTTGTCCCGAACGATTGTGTTGATAATTGGACGAATTTATTTAAGGCTTAATTCAATTTTTTAGAAGCCCAGACTTTTCAATTTACGTTCGATTGCAATTGTCGAGAATGAATAATCAAAGTGTTTAAATATTGAAAATAAAATAAATAAAAATGCTCTGTTTTTTCTTTTAATCATTTCGAAATCAGAAAACTTTGTACCTATTCATAAGCAACAAAATCAACTTGAATGTTTAATATGTATTCTACTACACTTTGAACCCGCCAAGTACGGATCAAAACACATATCGTCTTCAAAACGAAAAATGGGGCGTGAGGGGTGTTTCGGCGTATGGGTATCGGACTTCTGAGAAGTTTGGGTCATATGGAATTATGGAACGTACAGGGTTCATAGGATGCATGGGGGGACCTATGAAGTTTTGGTTGACATTGCTTAACTTTGGTGATATAATGTATACGGGGAATATCTAGGAACGCGGTAGGGTTCCGCCCCGCCAAGCAAAACCCCGAACTCCGGAAGTTCGGAAAAAATGGAGAGTTTTTAGTGTTCGGGGAGTATGGGGAGTTTGTTGCTTACGGAGCGTATAGGCTGTATGGGTGCTGTAGAATGTTGCAGAGAGCCTATTTCCCTATAAGGTATGGTTTTTTGTTTCATACCTTATAATAACCGTTTTTAAAGACTTCAGAATGAATAGGATCATAAGAAAACTAAAACCAGGCGATGAAATTAACTATTCTCTCCTTGGTAACTAGTACCAACCTATTCTTCGGTACCATTTTAACCGTACCATATTTTGTACTTAGAAGGCTTCAGAGGTATTTTGAACATCTAGTTTTTCCCCTTTGTGAACGGCAAAAGTTTGAGGATCCTCCGAAGGTAGATGAAGAGAAAGTCAATCCTAGTGACGGATTAAGGTGCCTTTGGTCCCCTGAAATAATAGAGCCGGTCGATCCCAGCTTTGAAGGGGCATAGAAGGGGAAGAAGTACCCACTTTCGGTTTTTTTGAGTTAAGGAGATTTTCAAGAGGGGGATACGCAATCCTTTCTTAATCCCCTTTGTCCCACAAGTGTTTGGAGAGATTTTCTTACCGATTTCCTTTCCTGGATTTTCCTCGTTTATCTGCATCACGTATAAAAACAATAGTTGTTTTTGTTTTAGTTTATTTTTTTATTAATTTTTTTTTACAAACAAAAATAAATAAATAAAAACAAACAATTAAAACATTTTTTATATATATACACGAGGAACATTCACAAGCCCAGGGTTTAAATTTTTTTATTTACAAAACAAAAAAACCTGTACAATATTCAGCAACTATTTACACTTTTTCTAAAAAGCATTACATTAACACTTTTCTTTTTTCTATTTACAAAAATTGATTTACAATTTTCACAGCATTCGTATTTACAATTCACGATCTACTAACATCTCTATAATTTGCTTTCCTAAATTTCTACTACTCACGATTCTATGATATATTTTTTGTTTAATCTCAGAACATTTATTTTGAAACAAATATAAAATTTTATTAGTATAAAATAACGTAATATGTAGCTCTAAATAAAAAAGGATCTAAAAAACAAAATTAGGCCAATTTCGACATGCCTGGGGCTTTTAAGGTTCAAACGGCACGTTTATACATAAAGTCTTTATAAAATCGACATTTTGAATTACCTATTTCAATATTTTAATAAACGCTATTTTCGAGTGGATAGAAATTAATTTTATTTAGGAACGTCGGTTTTTTTTATGCCTCGTAATTTGAAGCTTATTGGTGAGAAAATTATTCCGGGAGGGAGCGGAGCAACAAAATTCATACATTTAATGGACCTCTTTAATTTATTTTAGTTATTTATTTCACCGGCAGAGTAATTTTTCGTTGTCTGTGGCGCAGATGCCGTCGGCGGGGGCTAGAAACAGTTTACCGTTGTGGCATGAGCAGAGCTGGAAGACTGTGGAAGTTGGCTGTGATGGCTGCTGGTAGCTGGTTGGACGGCCACGTGGCTGGGGACGCGAAAGGGCCGTTTTCAGGCCCGGAAATAGTATCCGCGCAGCTTCAAATCGTATCTATAAAATCAAAAATTTTCAAAACATTGCCTTCTCAGGGACGTTTGTACTAATGGGCTATTTCTAATAATTAGTAATGGCATAAGAATTTTTTTTCCGAAAACGTTTCGTTTAATTACTACAGTGCGATCCTATAGTTTTTGAAATCTTAGAAGGGTCAAAGAAAGGGTAAGTTAAAGGCAACAGTTTTTCAGTTAACTTTACATAATGGCCACTTAAAAGGATGGAACTGGGTGAACATCTTAAAGTTACGGGGAACCATTATCATGGAGCATCCAAATCTGTGAGCCATTCTACTTAAAATAAGAAAACTTGCTTACCGCTCCGTCCATCGATTCCAATTTGAGATCCGTCAAACACGTGGCGCTGATGTCCCCCGCCCTCGATTCTATCGAAACACCAGACGGGGCCATAATCTGAAGTGTCCTCGTCGGCGACTCAAGGCTGTAAATATCAAAAATTATCATCCATCAGAATCCCATAAACCAAGATCAGGAATGTCATTAGCTCTTTTGAATTTATCATTTAAAAAAACGAGAGAAGGTAGAAAAGTCATGAATAAAACGCAGGAAAGAGACGGGGGGAATCCTCTCTTCCGTCGACCCATCTCGAAGCTAAAAGGGGTGCAACAGCTTGCTTCCTCCTACAATTTATCCTTTAACAAAGGGGATGATAGCATCGATTTAGACATCTGCCGCATCCTCTACCCCAAAACACTTGATGTTTTCCTGATTTTCCTTTTCTTTTAAATCGTCCAGTTATTTTTTCGAGAATCTTTTTTAAATCAAGCATGCGTGACTTGTTTTATGACTTAGCTATTTGTTTTTGTTTTCATATCGATCTTAGTAAAGTGTTTGAGTATCCATAAACGTTATATCCTCTTTAAAATTCAAAAGATAATAAGTTAAAGGAACTGAAAATTTTTCTTTTTAGTTAAGTTTTGGAGTTTTCAAGATTAGTTTGAAAAGGCTGTAGATTGGATTCTGGTTTATATTCAGTGTATCGTCTATTGCTACTCGAACCTTGTCCTCCTTTTTTCTCTCTCCCTTTTCTATCCCAACTTTCCCTCTCTCTCACCTGTCGGACGAAATAAAGTCCAGAACTCCGTGAAACTCTTTTAGGTGAGACCGCCGAACGGAACGCATGTTAAGGAGTGTAACTGGAAAAGTTGGCTCTCCTCGGGTGCAATCGCAACTCTTGATATACTGATTTCCATCAGAGTTCCTGATTATTAGGACGGGGGCGAGTTGTGAGAGCAAAGTTTTTACTTTTCTAAAAGACCTCCACGGTCGCCTTCCTTTACAGAAAAACCTATTTTCGTTCCCCTTATTTAAAAAACGAAAAATTTTCGTACCTTAAATCAGATCCAGGATTCGCCCTCACCAAAGGAGTCTGTAAACTTCCATCGATAACTACACCTCCTGCGCCTGTAAAAATTGAAGCATACAGCCATTAGAACTAACTATGAATGTCTTTTCTCCCTCTCCTAGCCCGTTGGGTACGCACTCGGTCTATTGGTTGACCCGTCGAATCATTGCTTCAACCTTTTGTTATCAGTTATCACTTATCAGTGATAAACAGCGAAAACAAATTGAATGAATTTGCGCCCAGGGGATGAAACTTGTAAACTTTGCTTGGCACTGAATGGGCAAGAGAAGAAGAGGCCCAAAAGCATGAAACTATCAATCGCAGGAAGCTCGTATAATCTTTTCGTCTAGTTAGTAGTTTGGAATGAAAATCCTGTTTGAAAAGATAAAGAGCATTCCATTATGACAATTTTGAGATTTATCAAGTCTTCCTAGGATTGGTAGTTTCCGAGGTGCACTTTCACTATACCTTGAAGTCGAAGCAAATCTGCACCAACAACGACTTCATTTTTGTCGGCTGAAAACAAAGTCCGCCCTTGAAGATCGCTCACTTTGAATCTCGAAGCTTTCGCCTCTAACTTGTCATTTCCTGTTAAAAAAATATGAATTATTAATACTTTTATAAGAAACGAATTTTTGTAATAAATTTATGTTTACAGGATAACGATTTATGTTAACAGCGTTTTGCGTTTATAATTAATATCAGAAAAGGTAAGTGTGCTCGCGTGTAGGAGTCAGAAGCTCTTCTGGTTTTTTACATTTTAAAATACGTTAGCGTGCAAAAAAGAGAATATGAATAAATAAGATGGATGGTTTTATTTAAATCGTAAGGCTTCACGTTTTTCCGAGAGTGTTCCCTTGTCCAAAAATTGGGACAGGTGAGGGAGTTAGCGAGTTGGAAACTGAAAAGCAGTTTAGAAAGGAAGCGCCCTCTCTACGTGCAGATTATTTCCAGAGGCCTTGATTATTCCGTGAGCATGATTCCCTTATTCAACCAAGTATTTAGTATGCATACCCTCATCCATCTGTTGGATTTACGCGAAAATAGTTCTCGGGTCATTTTTTCTTTAGATTTCATTAAAAAAGAGGGAATGGAGTGAAAATTAGCTTCTGAAAAATAGTCGGAGGCCTTAACTGAGTTAGCAATAAAAGAGCGAAGCAATTAAAAATCTAATCCCATCCCGACAATATTTTAAATGTCCTTTTCTGATTTCAATGCTAAATGGTGTTTTAATAAACTTCGAAAAGTCGCCAGGTTAATAAATTAATTATTATATAAATTTCAGATGTGCTATTGCATCTAGTCCAATTATTCTATCCAAACAAACAGGAAGGGAAGACAAGGGTTTTGCATGTAGCTAATTAGGTAATTTGCGTGTGGTCTCCTCTCTCCCTCTATTGTTTGCCGAATACAAAGTGTGGAAAAACCATGTCATAGAGGCAATATGTTGGTTCCTCGAACGCTATGTATTAAAGTCACTAATCTGTATTTTACATATGGTGTGCATAGCAGGAGGGTAAAAAGTCCCCTCCATACAATTTTGTCAGGAATCATCACCTTTAATTGGGTATAATGAAATTAATATTTTTCTCTACAGTAATATGAGCCGCCAAATCATTTCGTATGGGTCGCTAGAGCTGAAAACCGAGGTTGGTTCGACTTAGTATGTAAAAAAAAATTGGGTTAAATTGCATACTAAACTGAGTAAAAAGTCTAATA
This sequence comes from Orius laevigatus, assembly GCA_018703685.1. Lineage (NCBI taxonomy): Eukaryota > Metazoa > Arthropoda > Insecta > Hemiptera > Anthocoridae > Orius > Orius laevigatus. The sequence goes on from JAGWEN010000781.1 coordinate 17,567, forward strand.
AAATATCATATACGTGTAAAAATCTTTATTACAACCAAAGATATCGCAGAAAAACCAATAAGTTCAAAAATCTTTTGAAGGATTTTTGGGAGTTGGAGACGTATATAAAATGAAAAAAATTAGCTCTAATAATAAAATTGGTCGTAATAAATTAGAAAATAAAATTAGGAAAAAAATGTATCTTAAGGGGCCGTGAAAACAGTTATTCAATGATAGCTCATAGAAAAATGATCCGATCTGGACCGGACTTTTTTTAAAATGAAGCTTATTTATTTCTCCGCGCATTCCACTAAACTTATTGTAATAAAAATACATCTTTGTAGTAATGTTTAAATTTTTTTTAAAACTTTTTAAAGAATTGTTTAGTGAAATGCGCTCCACATAACAAAGAACATAAGTATGCAAATTTTGAATCAATTCCGATGACTCAATCTTTAGTTATCATTGAAATACTATCTCAACAAATTTTGAATCACGCGGGTTTTTCAACGAATCAGAGACAAGTGGGCGGAGAGAACCGGCTCCTCCTGCCAATTGAAGGGGAGGGATAAGTTTTAAAACCCTCGTGTTATGCGGGTCGCCCCGCCCTCGCGACAGGCGCTGGATGGGCCCTTAACATAATAATAAGTAATTTTTCCTGATTGTAATCCTTGAGGTAAGGTCTCCTCTAAAACAATAATTATATTTGATAAATAAAATTGTTTGGAGGGGACTTTATACCTCCTCTCCTGATACATACATACACTCTTTGAAGAGAAGGAACGTCAAATAGCTGGTTTGGTTATAACTTATTAATTTTTTTAACATTTTTGGAAACTTTGAACTCCGATCGAAAACTTTAGAGCAACAAAGTTAAATTATAGATTGGGACGAAACGGACATTGAAAAACGAATATTGGATGTACCTATCATTCTAGTAGTCGGGAGACAAGTTGGTGGGGGTTGAAGGGTATCTGGTTCTAAGTAAAATAAATAAATGAACGAATAAATAAATAATCATTATGGCTTATTTTTAACCTATAACTACTAAATTTTAGGTGTCGTGAACGAGTGAGCTTTCTCAATTGACTGTATTTCCCAATTTGAATTGCTGATGTTTGGAAGGGGTGTTTAGTGTTGGCGGAGAGGTCTGTAGAGGACCCAATTTTTAAGAAATTTCCAACTTTGGGGGCTACTCATCCATAACTACCCTAAAATATGGAATTATATCATTTGTAAGAGAAGAGCTTTACCTACGAGAGGATGAACTCATCGGATAATATTGACACCATGGCACCAGGTTCACTTTGCGATGAGTACTTTCTGACTAAACATTCACAAAAATTGGTTAAAAAATATCTTTTTACTAGCTTGATTTAATCTGTTTAATCGCTCAATTTGTTATTTTTCAACTCTCTGTAGCACTGGGTCGAATTTTTATTAGCGGTCCACCTTCACTACTATGCTACATGAAATGTCCCTACCACAAGAGCACTTAAGATGCGGATTTCCATGGTAGATAGTGAATCAAATCGTTTTTAGGTTAAATTGTTTGTAGGACTGTTTCAAATGGGGCGTGATATTCTTCTAATAAAGAAAAAGAGGGGGTGTCGGAGGTTTAGATGCAACAGGTATCCGATGGGTAGTCTCCTTGGAGACGGCTAAACCGTGAGGCGCGTAACCCTTTCCTCGCCCATCGCCGCCTTGTTTAATCCCTCAGACAAGCAATTACACCGCAGGCCACTTACAACCCCCTTCCTCCACGCCCCCTTCCCTCTTTTCACCCTTCCAAACCGTATTTCAAACGTTTTCCTCCGTCCTTTTTTCCACGATCGAACCCCTTTATTTCCTCCTAAGGGTATTTTACGACAAAACTGGAGTGTAATTTTAAACCTTGTTTATCATTTAAACCCTTTTTATAAAGACAAATTTGATAGAAGAACTAACCTAAATATTTTTTACGAACAGAAAAAACATCAAAAGCCACATTCAATATCGTTATTAATACCAGGATTAAACCTAAAGTACTGCATATAAAGCTTTTAAAATAACGATGTTGCCTGGTATTAAAAAAAAAAGAAGACAGAAAAAAAAATACACTAGAAAAAAGCTTTTTTTATTCTTTAGTTACCTACATATAGATATTTTTAAAAAGATCTTTGTAGGCACTATTTAATGATTTTTTAAAATAAAACTATATTTAATTAAATAGACGCTTAAAACTTGATTAATTTCCGTTTAATTTCCCTTCATGAAAAGGGTTGTCGAGATGTTATTTTAAAACTAAATAATGACGGCTCGCTGACTCAATTTCCTGTCAAAATCTTTTTTCCCTTTCATTCTTTCTTTTCAAAATCCATTTCGAGTGATTGACATGACTTACCGATAGTGAGCGTATTGTGAGCGTAATGTTCTGTCGAGAGGGTTATATTGTGGGAGGCTCTGATGTGTATCGGCTGACCCTGTTTCGAACGTATGCTCGAGGCGACGAGGTTCCCGAGGATGTAACTGTGACCGGCCACTTCCAAACCTCCTTCCACTATACGGACGTTCCCCATTCCTTCCTGCGGGGAAAAAAAAGTAGGTATTGAACATAATTCATCCAAGAAAAGTACGAAATTCGACTTCTTGAAGTCATATTTTGTGAAATTCAAGGGGAAACACTCTTTTATTTATTTTTTCAATCATATTATCATTCGAGACCAATACAATTACTTTAAGAATCAACCCATTAAGCCAAATTAAAAATTACATGTTGGATAAGAATTAATTTTGTGTGGCTCGATTTGTGAATTAGCTTTTTGGGGTTCAAATTCCAACTTGTTTTTTCATTATCAAATGAAATTACTAAAACCGAAAAATGTCACATCTGTCTCATATTTACTAACCACTTGTTGATTGCCACGACTCAACTCCGCTCAGAATAACAAGTAAACCAAAGATTGTCGATAGTATAAAGCACGACAGGAATGAAATCCTCGGGTTGCCTATCCCACTCCCCTTAGGCCGTCAGTTATCAACACTTTTAACTTCAAAATAAATTAAAAGGTACAATGAGTTCCAGGAGAACCAAGATTATTTATTGTTTCATAGCAGAGGTCAATAGTAAACTCGACCTATTGGGCATAGTAGTAAACTAGAACTTTTTTGGGGATGAATTACTGTGACGCTTTTCCCCTTTAATATACTGTTAAATTTACACTACAATTACATTTTTTATATTTCTTATCCATAGTTCATCTATGAGTAAAATTTTATTGAGACGTTTTTAAAGATATTTATCTAACCTGCATAAGCTTTGAAAACAAAATAAAAATTAAACTTGAATCTAATCGAGTAATCTAAAATTTTGTTTCTTATTTATGTAAAAACAAAAAAAGATCGTTTAATAAACGTGGTAGACACTAGAAATGTTTATCGAGCTTAAAACGTGAAGAGGGGCTCAATTTTATTTTATTAGGGCGAAAAGTGAGGCTATTTGACCACACCTATAAAACGATCCAAGTCACCTCTCATTTTTATTTGCTCAACGGAATTATATGGCGTATAATAAAAACAAAATTGGTGTAAATAAAGATTTTTTTAGTGTTTAATATTTTTTTGTTTTAAAAGATAATGAAGATTTTCATTTATTTTAATTTTAGAAATTCCTGGTTGAAACCTTTAAGGTGGGGGGTTTAAGATAGGATGTAATATATCGCCTTCTCCCCTGTATTATATTAGAGCACATAAGAAATATCTAGGTAGTTCGGAGCCTTGCTTTGGGAGGACGACGGAATGTGCATATATCAACCCCGCGGATATTTTAATAAAAGCTCCTTTCCTGGCCCCTCGGCCCTTGATATATGGTGTTGCCACACCGAATGTAAACGATCCCTCTAATATTGCTTATACAAAAGGTTAACTTCATATCATATCAAAAACCCCTTGGCCGATATTCATCCCCTATAATACGTCAAAACGGACTATTTTTCATAACTCTTTAAACGGAACTTGGAATTATTTTCAATATGCGGTGTCATCCATCATATCCTATTCAATTTTCCTTCCTACTTACAGCATTCCTCGAGCACAAAAATTAATAATTCAGACTTATCTTGTGAACAAGATTGAAGAAAATCTGGATCATATTCCTGTCTACTTCATCCCCAGAAGTATTAAAGGATCTCCTATACAATGGTGATGTAAGAAAGCTCTTTTAAAGCTTTGGGCATGGGATTTTGCTTGGGATTGGGCATTGGGTTGGCATTGTATAGGGCATTGGATTTTGCATTGGGTGGGGCATTGTATAGAGGCATTGAATGGGCGTTGGACATGGCATACAATGGGGGCATTGGAGATGGCATTGGATGGGGGCTGTGGATGATGGTGGCATTGGATGATGGGGCATTGGAGGGAGCATGGGATGGGGGCATTGGATATGGCATTGGATGATGGGGCATTGGATGATGGGGCATTGGATGATGGGGCATCGGAGGGGGGCATGGGATGGGCGCATTGGATATGGCATGGGATGGGACATTGGATGATGGGGCATTTGATATGGTATTGGATGGGGGCATTGGATATAGCATTGGATGATCGGGCATTGGATATAGCATGGGATGGGTGCATTGGATGATGGGGGATTTAATGTGGCATTGGATGGGTGCATTGGATGATGGGGCATTTGATATGCCATTGGATGATGAGGCATTAGATATGGCATAGGATGGGGCATCGGATGGGGGGGGGGTGTTGGAAGGGGCATGCAAAAGTGCATGTAGAAGGAGGAGAATCACCAAAACTGCAAAGGCGTCCATGCAAAGAAGTGAAACCCAATGTACCTCAAAAATTTCTTGAAAAACCCATTTTAGATATCATTTGCTTCGCGTTATGAGTTTTTGAATGGAATTTTGAGGAGGTGATTTGAGGAAAAATTGAATACGGTCGCATTAATCAGTGTAAAATGGATTATTTTAAGGAGGCGGCTATTGTTTAAATGGGACAATGAGTTTCCCCACTTCCTCGGCGATGAAATAATTTCTAAATGAGGTGCTCATTAAGGGAACGGGAGGAGGGAAGCTGTGAACAGTTGCGATCTGCCTTGAGGCAAGCCAAGTCGTCTTTCGGGAGGTCGTGGGTGGGGGTGATTATTGTTTAACTGGAATAACTCCCCCCTCTTCAAGCCCACCCATCTCTAATCCGTCTCTCCGACCATTTTCAACCCCCGCCCTCACTCATTAGCGGCGGCCGTAAAAACAGGAGCCTTTTTCTCTTACGCTCGAACTTGTTGAATTACAAAGGTGGTTAATTGTGCCCAAGGGGGGCTACGTGCCTTCCAAAAACCTTTTCCAACTCGGAACCCCCTTTAGGCTTTTAAGAAAACTTCATTCTAATTAAACCACATGTGGCTAGTAAGAACCCGAAATTAATTTTCGAAAATAAATTTAAATTCGCCTAAAATGGGTCTGAAATTAATAATGACCCCATTTAGAATTCGCCTCTGATTTACATCCTTGGCAATTAAGGCCGAGAATAATTCCTGGTCAATAAATAGCGTTAGGACGAGCTTCTCAAGAGCTTAGACTACATCTATTATAAGCTATAAATTAAAAGAAAAAATTATTCCAACAAAATAGCTCACCTTTTAGCGAGACATTTGGTGTTTTTTGTTTAGTGTGTAGGTGTTTGACGTGTGTATCGGTGAAAGGTCAAACAACGCCTTAGAAAACCGGGCTCGAAACCCCCCTCAGAACCCCCTTTCGACCCCTTATTGTTATTCCATTGCCCCTTTCCGTTTTAGGGAAACAATCGGAGAGCCCTTCTCCCTGAGGCCTTCATGTAATAGCACCCACGGGCAATTTAACTTTTCCAGCGTCGGGGAAAACAAGAGAACGAAAGTCTCGAACAAAAAAGGTTTTTCTCTCGCCCGAACCGCAAATTCGCAAATCTCGTCTAAAAACATAAACACATCTTAAATTTTTGAAAATGTAATTTACTACCCTGTAGATACTTAACTTAGATATTTCTTATACGTGTTCTAATATAAGACCTGAGGCGGAAGGCTAATATATCAAGACCCAGTTATCATGTCTTGAGGTAGGAACACGTCGCGAGGATTAGGAGATTTCTGATAAGTTGAGCTTAGGAAATAAATCGAGTTTGAGTGATTTAAAGAGGTTGTAAATTATTTTAGATTGCTTTTCTCGTTCAAAAACTTTTTCTTTTTATCTTCTTTACTTACTGTGTTGAACTCCATGACTTTGAGGACCCAAAGGGTTAACGCGAGGTTGAGTATGACGAGAACTAGAAGAGACAAAATGAGCAAATAGAGGCATCGCTTCCTCCATCCGTAGATTCCAATGTATGGACCAGATTCCAGCCCTCCTCCACGCTCTCTATAATCTGTTTCGTTCATTCTAAAAAAATTAAAAAAATTATTGAAATGCATCATAAAACGGACATGAAAAGATGAATTTTCCTAACTAACTAGAAATACTTAACATGAAAAATTAGACTCCATAAGCGGTGACGAAAATAGTATTAGCTGGGAGTAGGTTAAAATTAATTCGCCCGACATGTTTAACAAGGTTCGCGTCAAATTTCCTGTTACTTGACAACAAATTTACCCTATTCGTCACTGACACGTGGAACACCTTAAGTAACTATAAAAAACATACAAAAAATTGAAACTTGATTTTCATAATAAATGAAAGGGTATAATAAATGAAATAGTTGATATGAGAGAGGGGTATCGGCTCGTGGGAAATCAAGGGGCCCTACGCCTGCACAATCAGGGTGGCTCGTATCACCATTACCCCATTTTCTCTTCAATATTACATACGGTATGTACTCTAATCGAATCAAATCTCGTCTTGCGAGTCAGATTGAATTCTTAGAAGTATTTGTCTTCGTTTAGAATATGTAGTTTTAAAAAAAATTAAAAAAAGGTAATTTACATTTTTATTTTAGAACCAGGATTGCTACATTTAGACTTTTTCGTAAAAATCAGTTCTAGGGCTTCTTGGTGGCCGAGCGTGTTAAGGCGTTAATCCCAAACATTGCGCGGCGTTCATCAATGGGGTCCAGGGTTCAAGGCAGGCGGTCCCCAAATCGAACCCAAAATGTCTACAATGGACTTTTCGATGGGGAAAACACCACTGACGCGAGGGCGATATCGCCTAGTTTTTGGAACACTACGACATTCCTGCAGACTCTCCAATCTCACTATCCTCTCAGAGAATTATCTCCTCCTTACAGGCTTACCTGCTTACTCAAAACTAACCTCCTCCAAAACCAACGAAGGCTTAATTTTTTCCCTTTATCTTTAATTTTTCTAATACCCCATGCATGCAATTAAAAAGAACAGTTAGGGGTAAAAGATACAGTCCTATTCTCCATCATTTTTTAAAACGTCCAGAAAAAAAAGGGTCAATTTTTTGGGTTTTGGCTTAATCTCGAAAACTGGGTTCTAGCAACAAAATAATTATAAAATAAAATGAAAAACCATAAAACGAGCTTAAAAATTCATAAATCATTTGTCCAATCCTACCAAACCGTTTGGTAGCTATCGATGGTCAAAGTAGACCGTCCGTCCTATATGAAGGATACTTGTATTAAGAAAATCGAGGTGTTTTTTATAGTATTCGGAAAAAAAATTAGGGATCATTTGGCTCTTATTACTGTAAAAGGTGTCCGGATACGTTATCTCTAAATCCTGTGGATCTAGATCCAAATGGGTAACGCTTTCAATTTCCAAGAACGTTTTTGGCTCCGGAGCCAAAGCTATGAGCATCCCAAAAGGGAAACTGTGTTTTCTCAGCTCCCTACGATCGACTTGAAATTGTTAGGGCTTTTTCTGATAACATCAAAGAAGATTTGTAAGAACCAACATCCCCAAAGCAGCATAACCAACCTAAACTTTAGACCTCCCTTCACCACCTTTACTTTCCAAACTCCCCAACATCGCTTTTGGACTCAAACATTTTGAGACTTTTTAGATAATCTCGATATCGTTTTATTATTTCATTTATTATTATTTTTATTGAAGATAGACATTTTGCTTTAGGTAGGCTATAGCAATCTGGTAGGTTATAGCAACGAGGAAATAATGATGAGAAAATGTTATTTTATAACGTGTTTAAAAAGGATAAAATATCAAAGATTTGTGATTGTTTGATAACTCAATCAATCTCCGATATATTGATTTTCCAGGAAATTCGGTGCAACAAGTCAACAAGTTAATTGAATTTATTATTGTAATCGGCCCGAGGATAATTTACTTTTTCATTATCCTTTCCCCCAGATAATGACCAATTATTTCGCTCCCCCTCTTTTTAAACAATTTATAAACAAATTAAAATTTGAAAAAAAATTTGAAAATTAATAGTCCAAACTTACTTTACAGATTGGCGTGGACCGTTGGCTGATTTTACAGTTCTGTGGTCCAATGGAACCTGGAAAAATAAATTTGTTTGAACGACCTTTTTTTAGTTAACTGCACAGGAGGGATTAGAATAGAAGAAAACAACGGAATTCTCAACAGTCCGTGCAACATAGAACGCTCCTATTTTAGGAGGAGGTGAACTACATGTGTCCCCCTTCTCTTTTATTTAAAAATAGTTCTCCCTACCACCTACCAAGTTTAAAAAGAACGATTTGTAAAGAAGTTAATGAGGTGAAAAGAAATCAAATAAAATACAGTTTAAAGATGTTTCAGGTTACTTTCTTAAAGATAAACCAAAGTAAAAGTACATAGTTGATAATTTTTTCTTCTCTTGAGGACAGCCAATTTTGATGACACTAGGGGTTAATTTTTTTTCCTTTCGCCTTTGACTTTAGAAATAGAGATGATAAGCTTGGGGTGTTTTTGCCTCCTGAGTGATTGGTTACTAGATTCTACCCTATTAATAGGCCGACATACATACGTATTTCTACATTTTGTACCCAATAAATTTTGAAAGTTTACATTGCATTTTTTCCACTTGAAAGTGTTTTTTTGTTGTGAAAACTCAAGAAAAGGGGTTGAATAAAACGGTGAAAAGTCGTTTAAATAGTATGAAGGAGAGGAGATGGGGGTTGGAAGATGGTATGGAGGGTGAGGATGAATGCCAAGGCGATGCAGATGAGATCCCTGACAATTCCACCCCTGACGGTTATTAGAGGATATTAAAAGCCCGAATAACACCCGAGCTTAACAATTTTACTCCCTCTTCACCCACTACCCTCAACCTTTTACCCGAAAATTCATTCTCACTCAACTTTAATTACAACCAACTATTGACAAGGTATCAAAAAGAGTCAAAACTTAGTCGATTAGAAGCCCGTTTTTGAGTTGAAATTAAACTTTTCAAGAGAGGATGATTAAAAAAAAATCTTTCAAACTTTTTGTTCGTTTCAAAATCATTGTTTCAGTGAATATTTATAAAAAAACCCAAAAATCTCGCCTTCTCTAATACGAATTCCATAGATTATTGAAGGGTGGAGTTAACTTTCCCTTTCTAATTTGCATGTACGTGAACAGATTGTTTATACAGAAGGAAATCGTTCTAATATAAAAAAAAGGGAGGAAAAAGGGACGTAAAACGGTTCGCAATAAGAGGGTGTGTCGGTATTTTGGCCGGACACGTCTCGTTCACAAATTTTCCGACGAGATAGCTTCCCGTCCCACCTGTTGCTGCGACTGAAATTGGCATAGATGGGTGCATTACGGAAAAGAATTATCGCTGATGTTCACAACAGTGGCTTATAAAAAAACAAACAAGGGGTTGTCTTTTTTCTCGTTTATAGGGATGTTCTATAACAAATCTACATCATCCATAAAATAAAGCAAATTCTAGAAAAAGAACGGAACATCAGCAATATGGAAGAGTTTTAACAAAATGAGATTCTTTTAGCCATTTTTGAATTCGAAAATTACTTTACTTATATGAAGTTCTTTTCTTATCGTGGTCAATGTTTGCTAGTTGCTTGATCCGTAGGATTCGTGGATGAATAAAGAAGCAAAGAAATAAAGAAGCAAAAATCTTTCGTTTATCATTTTATGACGGACAATAAGAACAATGTTTTATACAGGTCGCAATTTCCATAATGGTGGTCAGAGTGGGTATCTCATTCAACTATTGTTCGGTGAAGTACTTTTATACAGAATACATTCTTCTTGATCTGGCAAAAAGGTTTCGGAAAGTAGGTCGACTCGTGGTGATTAAAATTAAAAGCGTATAAATTAATTCTTTTTATCTTTATTCGGTTTAAATGGAGAAGGGAGGAAATATGAAGAAAATAATGACAATACGGACTGAGGGTCCGGAAATATAATTGTGGTGCCGTCGGTAATGAGAACACTCAAACATTCGGAGCACGCAATCCTCCGGTGTAATACCGGGTTCGCCTGTAGGGGAGGGGGACGATCTCCAGTAAAAGAGGGAGGAAAGAGATATGGAAGGGGAGATATAGGAGATATAGGTTGGGTTAGAAACTTCCGCAGGGAATAGAAGTGGTTCGAACCGATTTTAATACTCTGATCACTATGAAAACGTGATTACTAAAATTTTAATACTTTGAACAATAAAAGTCATTGAAAATTAATGCAGGACGTTAACAAATCTAAATGGAGTTTGTGGCGTCCCTCCAACTCAATAATAAAATAATAAAATACATCAATACACACTCAACAATCTTTACGTAAAACAATTAAATTATGGCAAGAAACCGCCATAAGTCACTGCCCACAAAACTCTAGAATCTAGATACATAGTGCATACAAGAAAAGTCAATTATCTTCCAAGCTACACGTCCAAGGTTGTTGATAGATACATGGACCAAATATCAAGGTAGATGTCATTTAGCTTTTCATCAATAATAAACGAAAATATTTATAGCCTTCTTTCTGGGTCAATAAGATAGTGATATTGCAACTACCCGAACCTAATCACATCGCGTGTTTTCCTTTAACGGAAAACTTCATTCCGATGATTATTCTCCTTAACTAGGGTTCCGAGGTCTCAAAATTATTTATGATCTTCAGATTAGTTTTAGAGGTAAATCGATAATCTCAATTAATAAATTAATCTTAAAGTCGCTTTTTTGTCTACTCCCTCATAATAAAAACCATTTTGAGTCTTATCTGTTATCTGTGTCGATAGACATAAGTTTGCACTCGGCAGGCCTCGTGCGAAAATGGCCTTTTATCGAACCTTGTTTCGTAACATGATGCATCCTCTGTTATTATTCGAGAATCCACTGAATTTCTCTCTGTTCTAATTTTCCGATCCACTTTGTTTTAAATCATTAAACTGATCAAAAATCTTTTCAATTTCGGTCCATTTCATACGTCATATACACAAAGTTGTTTACTAAACTGTAGTTATTAGATGATACACGAAATTAATAATTTAGTATCTTTTATTTAATATTGGTACAAAAGCAAACATTTTCAAATACAAAATAGTCAAAGCGATGGGACTTTGTGGTTAAAGCGGGGCCGTTATCAGGGGAACGGTTTTAATTTTATTTGAGTAAAGGAGCTAATTATTACCGGTTAATTATTTAAAGTTCGGGTTCCCCAAATAGATGCTCTCTAGCTAATTCTATGTGCTGTTTTATTAAATAAATTACAACCAAAATACCTAAAAGATAATGTTTTGCCATAGTCATCATTGACTGATGTTGACTTAAAATATAAATTAAAATATAAATAATAAACCTATTAAATAATATGGAATCTCTACGAAAAAATCATAGAATGATTCCTGGAAATCATATCGGTACCTCATTCCCTTTAAAATTGCTGACCTTTTCTAACCTCTTAAATAATACGTGTGGAAGTAGAACTGGATGGGTTCTATGCACATAAATCATTTCTCATCCATTTTCGGACTATCAGGTCAGCATTTCCAATTCCATTCTGCTATTCTAGCTTTGGAATCTGCATATTTTGTTCATAATCTTTCAGGGTATTCTATGCTACATTCCTACATTGAGCTTTAAGTGCAGTCTGACTGTTTTGGTTATCTTTGCCCTTAATTGCTCAGTTCCGAAGTATACTGAGGGCGTTATTCAGACAAATTTTGAGTATGAGTTGACCCACGTACCCAGCATACCTATGTAGAGCCACGAATTTTGGGAAAGTTCGAGTTTTTCTCTTTTGGCGACCAATTATCGTGACGACGCGACGAAGTGTACCACCCTTGGTATGGATAACGACATTCCATCACGTTCAAATATTTTCCTAGAAAGCACGTTGTGGCTGATCGTTCCAGTATGATGATAATTCTTGGGCCAGGAACGAAATGTTAATCCTGATCGACCAAACTTAACTTTCAATATTACAATCAGAGGATTATGTTTAAACTTGGAGTTAGAGTTGAGGAGTTAGAGCTAAGGAATAGTTAATACGGCACATTTTATTATTAACTTTTAACGATTAAATTTTTGGGGAGGGGCTATTTGCCCCAAATTTTTGAACAAACATAACTTTTGCGGCTCGAATCGTGAGTTTGGGATATAAAAAAATGTAATGAAAATCGTACGAGGAAAATAGGGACAAAACAAGGAAAAAAGGGGTGAATAAAGACGTGATGTGAAGTTAAAAGTGGAATTAACCCTCTCTGGTCTCGAGAATGAGAAAGTACGCCTAAGAACAGACGGATGGGAAGATCAGGGGATGAGAGGGAAAAAGGAAAAGAGGGGATTGTAACACCTGTTAGGGAGTTTTTACACTCACGAGTGCCCTTCTCCCCCGGCATCCAACATCCCCAACCCACATGGACCAACTCGTTACTAATAGAATTAACTCTTCTGACTCTCGAGAACATTTTTCTTCTCCCCACGGACCATTACGTACCTTACAACCTGTATGTTTTCTTTAAATGTAACAACCTTTTGTGAAAAAGTTTCCCGCACTTTATTAAGCCTCCAATATTTATACTGTACAAAAATGTCTAAAAATTCATCTCCGACTTTTTCTATCCTCAGAGCGACATAATCACGTAGAATAATGTTTTTAGAATTTATTGATTCATATGAAAGAAATATTATTATCACGTCCCGGATACTTTGCCCAGAATACACGATGGATAATGATCTTGAAAATGGCCTTTTCGAAATTGCTACACGATAGGGGTCGAGGAGGGAAAAATTACCCGAGTCTTCCTCTCCCGGGGTAGTTTTTCCACCCTCGTCCTCTTCCACGATGTAGCTCGTAACTTAAAACTCAATTGATAAAATTGAGGCGTCATTAAATCAACTAGATTTAAGTTCCGGGGGGCAAAACCGTCCGGAGACCCTCCCTTATCACTCCGTACCCGGAGATAGATAATTGGATAATTAATCAATATTAATTAGACTCGGATGAGAGACAATGTGTAACACTCTTAATCATTTCTCAAATATCCGGGCTTTAAAATCGATATCACCTTTCCAATTATGCTAATCTTCATTTTAATACTGAGAAACACACTGAAAAAAGGGAAATTCCCAATCAAACTTTCATATTTTCAAATTGATGCTGCTAATGAATATTAAGCGCATTTTCCGGACATATGATGGGACGTCAGCATTGTTTTGAGCCGAGTCTGGCATACGATTAATTCTGATTCAGTTTCTGAAGGAGATGGAATTTTAAAATGGTTTGGTTAGTAGATAGTCCAGTCAATCGTAATTGGGGCGGAAAAATAAGGTGGTACCTTAGGAGGTTTAAAGGCAAATTTTTTATGTTTTTCCCCTATTTCTCGAAAACCGTAGGTCCTAGATGAAAAACCTATAAGCACGAAATTAAAGCTTGTTAAACTTTCTAAAATTTTGAACTAAACGGATTTTTTGTAGGACCACACGTACCTGAGCTACGAGGCGATAAAAAAAATTCAATTTTTACCTCTGAAGGAAAGATATAGATAATTTAATCAACATTTAAAAACAACCCTCAAAAAGGAACTAATGGTCAATAGGCAGGGGCCTAGATTGACTGGACTCAAAGATCACTAACTTTGGGGGCATTTTGAGCCAAATCGGAGATTGCTGAAAACTCAATGAAGTCCCCTACCATGAAGTCCACACTCTTTTTCGAACTCGATTTCATACAAATAGAAACTTTAAATTATTCAAAAGGAAAACTAGATATCCTGTATGCAATAAGAGTACGGAAAAGGTAGTATTAAGGTCAAATAAGTTTGGAATTGGTAGGGAGAGAATAGGATTAAAACAAGTTCATCCTCTGGATTATCATGGCTTGCCAGTTTCGCCGTCTTTAGTAAACCTATTTTGTCGTTTAAATGGTTAAATTATTATAGCGTTTTCCATCCTAAGCTATCCTTTTTTAAATACCAAACAGAGGGAATTTCAGATAGAATCCGACATCGAATTTCTCAATGGGAAGGATTCAATTGGAAAATGCGTGATATGTGATGCATTTATTAATTTAAAAACGTTTCGATTATAAACAATTTTTAATGTTTGATGTTCTTTTGGACCACAGAACGGATTAACGGACCGAGTCCAAGTCGTTAAAAATAAGGAAAAGAGGGCGACACGCGATCCGTTGGGTATTAAACGAGTCCCTTTATAAACTTTTTTTTTCTAAAATCGGATAGAAAAGTAATAATTTAAATTGAAACTCAAACTTCCTGTGAGAAACAAACTTGTTAAACAGATGAATCGAAATTAACATATACCTACCATCCTAGAGATCCATACATCAAACCCCGGCATACATATACAATATCTTGTTGGATCAACATTTACCACCCTTCTGGCAGTACATCATCCGTAATTGGAGTCCGGCTATAACGTGGGAGGCCCCCAATTATCAAGAACAAGGGAAACCTCCGAGAACAATGCTTGGCCATTTTCAGAAAATGACTTCTTGATAAACACGATACTTCCGACTTTATTGAAACGCGAGACGTAGAAAAATGTTACCCGAAAAAAAAATCGTCGAACCTTTTATCGAAGTTTATAATATTTATATCGAAAATGCGGTTTTTCAATTCAAATTCTATAAATTTGGTCGATCAATACTATTGCATGCGAAAGAAAAACTCAGAAATTAATTTATTATTTACAGTTTGGGTTGAACCGCTTCATGAATTATTTACTCAATGTCATTGTTATTTAGCCTAGAGAAAAGTTCAAATTTATGCTTCAAATTTTTAAACTCAAGAATTATTTATATATAGGGAAGAAATTATCGATTCGACATCAATCGCTATTAATGATCATCCTAAATGGTTATCCGAGGTTATAATTAACAATCAAACCTAGGCCACTGTGTGCTGACTAATTATCAAAATTTCATTGGCAACCCTACGTACTAATTCAGAGAAAGGAGGGGAAAGGCCACCAACGCAATTTTCATGGATTGATTAATAGCAAACTAGGTGGCTGCGCTTTAATATAATTAAATGAATAAGAACATCCGAATTTTTATTGAAAGTTCAAAAACGTTCACTTTTCCTATCAAGGATGAAAAAGCTGCAAAAGCGCTCCGAATCAATCTTGAGGCCACGCGAACGAGCAACTAGCCGCTCCGGTATTTTTTCAAGCATGCGATAAAAGATATTTAACTAAGGAAAAGTTTTGAACAAAACAAAAAAATCGACCTGAAAGTAATTAAGATCTTATAAAGGTGAGATAATTCGGGAAAGGGTTGGGAAAATTCAAAGTTGGGGAATCTCTGGGTGGGAACGCATCGGCCATAAATAGCTCGAACGGGTTTGTCTGTGGCAGAGGACTTGTAGCCCCGAACCTCGGTCTCAAGAACAAAGACCAGCCCGTGATTTAGTCTGAGACCCACGCACTTATTTCTCATATCGCCCCAGACATTCAAATATATTCACACCAACTTCAAACTATCTAAATAATCCAAAAGGCTTTTGTCTTTAACCCTTTGATTTAGAGTCTAAATCTATTCACCCCTTTCTTTAGTGTCAATTCAAGATTGAACTCCCAAAAACGGTTTATTTCAAATTTCAAAATCTATTTGGCTCGCAAATACGATTTTTTTATCCTTCCACTGATTGAAGTCCGTAGGCTTCTCTCCAAATCCAATTGTCTCTAAGTAAATATTTGTTTTCATACCAAATATTAAAAGCCGTATGAAAATGACAGATGGCCCAGAAAAACCTCTTATTTTTCTTTTATTTACTTAAAAAGCGTATATATTTTATTTTACCAAAAATCTCAACAAAAACAATATTAGAGTTCATCTTATTCAGACAGTGTCACCATTAGTATAAATTCCATTCACCAATTATGGATGAAGAATATTAAATTTCACGCATGGATCAAATATCGACCAATTGCAGATATCTGGTTCCTCATCGTTAATTTGTGACAAAAATAAGGCATCATGTAGAGGACTGATAAGATGGTTAAGATGTAATTATGAATCTTAAGGTTCCCCTCTGTGGTTTTCACATTTTTTGAGTCCTTATGGGCCATTAAACTAAAAGGAAAAATATAGAAATTTCTCAAATCCATTAAAGCAATAAACTTTAAGGAGATTTTGCACCGTGATAATTCTGTCCCTATCTCCAAAATTGAGACCGGACGAGGGGGTTCAAAGGCTTACGAAGGTTTGGAATTATAAAATTAATTTTTAAAAAGCTAGGACAAACATTTTTGGTGTTATCATCCCCAAAGGTCTACCTAATACTCTATTCGTATTTTTAAAAATTCTATTTTTTTCCAAATCTAAAAATTGATAAAAGAGAGAAAAAATCCGATTTAAAAAATAATTCTGCCTCTCATAATCTTTCACAATTTCCGCCTTCTTTTAAAGTATAAGCTACTTATCATTTTTTCTGCTATTTCATGTTTGTTTTATGTTTTTTAGCCGAACTACATGATTTTTATCGGTTTTTATTATAATATCACGGGTAAAAGCTTTTACTGCACTTAAGATATGCCAACGCTGTTACATCATCATTAAGCGTTTAAGGTGTATCTTTTAATGTAAAGCGATGACAGGCGATTTTACATATTTAAGCGGATCGATAGCAATATGTGTCGCCTTTAAAAGGTTTTTGTCCGAAATATAAAATCGATTTTTTATTTGTCATTAAGAAGTTTGTTTTGACTTAGGCGAAAGTAGTTACGACTCCGGGAAGCTTAAGCCGTCGCGTGTTCGCCTCATTAAACACATGCTCGGGCCACGTAAACCCTCCTTAATCGGGCAACAATTTTGTTCACATATGTACGCTTTCCTTTGTGTGGTTTAAATATAAAAATATGACATTCCTTTGAAATTCTTTCAAGAGACACAGAAATTCATTTTCACATTCGTCATCGATGGAATGTCTTTTTGAATTACATCAAAGGTCCTTTGTATTTTAAAAAATTCTTCAGACTTGCTTTTTTTTGACAAGCTATGAAGGAAAATAAATGTAGGGCTGGCTGAAGAAGGCTTGACAAAGCGATAAATTTTCTGCATTTTGTTATCTTTAAAATGAGATTAGACTGAATCGAGCCAGAAATATTTTCGTAAGCATCGATGCTCTAGAAAGAGCGACTTGAAATTTTTTTTATCTTGGACTTAGTTTTGCATTAGGCTTGAGGGTTGGATGAATGTAAGTTGTCTGAAGTTGGCCGGACATGTTTCTAGGAAATTGCCTACGTGAGAGCCACCCTCCGCAGATGTGATTTGGGCGGTAAACTCAGACTGCATTAACTCAAAAGTACATTGTTTATTCAGAAAAGAAGGAAAAAAGCAATAATTTTTATATACAACTTTTTTGAAAAAACCCGAACGAAAAAGGGCGTAAATCTTAAAAAAGTTTTTCCGCATGGTTTCAATACTTAAAAAAATCGGAAAAAGATCTTGGAAGGATACGAGAGACCGGGGCTAATATGAATTTTATTTCTGCAGACGTCGCACGGACTAGTGATTTATACCGCACTCGTAATAGAGCCCTCGTAGCCGATATAAATTCAAAAAACCACCCTCTAACATCTAAGCCTAATCTTAAGCACCTGTATTGGGTATCGGAAGAAAATAAATTTTTATTGTATTTTTTAAATTTTTTTTCCTCATTAAAATGTAAATGAAATAGGAAAACTTTTCGGACTCTTGAGTTAGTAGAACCCGATCTCGGATTAGCAAAGGCTTAAACATTTTCAGACTCTCCGTATCCGATTTCGCTACCTCGCCGTGAAAGTCGTCTCGGAAATTGTCGTTAGGGCTAATAGGTAAGTTTAGGTGTTCGAATAGCATTTTAATGTGATTAAAGGTCAGAGAGACGTAAACTTCCCACTTAGCATCGTATTCCTCATTCCCTAGTTGTTCTTATTCAAAATGTTAAATACTTGTTGTTGTTGTTGTTAGTATTTTTATGGAAAATTTAAACTTCGTTGTTATAAATCTTTAATAAGATAAGTAGGTAAGCCAATTTTGAGGGAAAAGTTTCAAAGACTGACAGAATGACTCAACTCGAACCCTTTGTGAGGGAGATTGCGATCGCAATTCTGGTCCGATCTGTATAGAAATTTACACAAATGAAGTTCAACATATTATCTTGAAAATATGTATCTATGGGCATTTTCGAATTTTTCAATAGATCGATAGCTGTTATTGACGTTTGCTGCTGAAAGTGCCTTAAGCGCACCAAATTTTCATCATAAACAGAGTAAGGTTGATACCAGGACCGTGGCAGCTTTCCGCCCTGCCAATCGAGAGGTTTGTAGAGAACCGACTTTATGAGAAAGTTGCTGTTTTGGGGGTTCCATATCTACCGGACCAGACCTTTTGAGTATTTTTGGAGACATTTTAAGAGCTCAATAGTCTGAGTAACACGTAGTTGTTTTTTAAAATGATTTTAGATGACGTAATTAATCTGTTGCATAGATACAGGATGTTTGGTTTTCTTTGAAGGATGTGGCGTGATTTTCAAGTTGATGATCCTGTCACTAGCAACCTCGTTAGCCCGCAAAGTTAAGTCACGACCTCTTCCCAACCACTAAATCGTTAAAAAACGCTTCGAATTAAAACCGCTCTTAATTTTCCGATTTTATTTTTTTTTCTAGAATAAAAAATGAGATACAATCTCGTTGGGTGGGGAAAAAAAAAGGTGTTATTGGGTGCAAAAGAGTCTCTGACCGCTCTTTTTAATTCATGGCTCCGGGAGGCCAAACACATTTCCGAGAGATTTCATTTCACTCCTTTTGTAGATTTATTGAGGCCCCATGGTTTATGCAAACACTTGTCTTTCCCCTAACCCCTGAATCCTTTTTTTCCCCCTGGCATTCAAGAAATTTTTTTTTAACTTTTATTTTATACATTATCTTAAATTGCAAAATCTTATCGATTGGTTTTTGTGGTATAAAACCGTGTTTTCTCGTATTTTCTCTTCTGAATAGAGACTTGAACAAACTGAATTTGCGCGTGGATTATTATCACGTGTCTTAATCCTCCGGAAAACCGTTTGAGTAGATCTCTCCTTTCTAATCCAACGCGGTGCGGCCTACTCATTGTTTATGGGTGGCAACTGTTATGATCTAATCAGGCTAGGCCTGGGATAACGGGAGCGGTTCATATGCTAATATTAAGTCTTTCCTTATCTCCCGTTTCCAGTGAACGCTTATTCGGAGCCGCATGTAGGAGTTGTTGTGTCGCCGGCATTCTGTCACGGGTGAAACAATGCGCCGAAAGTCATCAACAATATTTGCCTTTAATCCATACGATAAGAACATTTATATAATTTCATAATAATTTTTTTTAGTTCAACAAAATAGGGTGTTTACGACCAGGTGGTGTAGAAACCCTTATCTTTCTATAATTAGTAAAGAAAGATCTTTCCTCTTTTCACCCTAACAAGAAATCGTAAAAACATTACAAGTTCTAACTCCTAATTCAATAATAAACCCTCGAACTCACGGTCGTGTATTTCCCCCTCCTATCCCCAGGGGGGTGAGGCAAGGGGACGTAATATCTCTACATAATTTCATGATTTTTGCACCCTCGCACTAAACGTGCCTTGTCTTTTCGCCTTTTCTTTCTGCCTAATTGCATTTTGAAAGGTGGCCTATAAATGAATTTTTTTTAAAATGTATTTTTGATTTTTATTTTGAAAATCGATTTTGAATGTGTGAATTCTCTAGATTAGTTGTCAAATGAAAGATTTTTGAAATATCAAAAAATGGTCATTTTTGGTAAAAAATTTCAATTTTCCTGGAGGAAAATGTAAAAATAAAGAAATCAAATTTAAAAATTAAAATAAGATCATTTTTTAAAGTGCCAGAATGGCCACAAATTTCTACTATTTTTTCTCTCTGATGATTACGCTAAGTTATTCCACACTTGAGAAGGACTTTGGGCTTAAAAATATTGCAATTTCCTAAGATTTATTTATTATTTCTGATGGAAAAGGTCGAAAGTAAATTCATTTCTGAGTGTTGAAGTGATAAGTCTGTATCATCCATCAACTTTCAAATGATTAATAAGTAAAAAATTTCGTGACTTATCTCTCTATTCGAAGACGATTTGTCAATTCTCTTCGAAAATTACTTCCTCTCTTAATAAACACTCGGAGAATCATTATTCAAAAGGAGGAGAAAGAAAATTATATTTTGAAAAAGTAGTCGAGGGTTGACAGGAGGCTATTTCCCTGGGGGTGGGGATATAAGTCGATGAGTCCATCTCGCCCGCCAGTCTAAAGTACAAAGCTTAACCCTTGTTTTATTTATCGCCTCGACGCACCACCCTTTCACCCCACGTTTTCTCGCCCCTATCAAAAGTCCCAAACAGTCCACCTACTACGCTCTCTCCGCTAATTTAACTTTCCCCGCATTCGTAATGAGGGAAAAGTCTTGACACGTTCATGTATCAATTAGTCCCAACTTGGTTACGTATTCATATCAGTCTCAGCACAAAAACACCGTTTTTCTGCCAACAATTACAAATCATGACTTCACAATAGTTTGAGAAATTTAGGTAACTGTTGCTGATCACACAATTGTTGCCTTTGGTTGACTCTAAATTAAGTTCATCTTATTCTCATCAAATCAATAACGCCAGCTATAAATAACACATGTACCTACTTGTACAATATAATCACGTCATAATCCATCAATGTATCATTGATATTCACATTAATAAGTCGTTCGAATTATAAAGTTTAAACTAGGATGGCTTGATGTAGTCTCAAATTAGCTCATAAATAATATTTGAAAAATCTTCAAAATATAGTAGGTATAGTATAGTAGGTAAAAGACCAACACATATTGGTAAAGTAATATTCTATGAAGGTACCTCTCTATGTGAAATCACTATTGATTAGGTCCAGTTGATGAGTATCTTTCTTAGATGTATCAACTAGCAAATTCTATCGGACCCCATTTTGAACCTTTTGATACCGATAAGGAAAAAGGTAATAAACATTATTTTTTTATTAGGAAAACCACAAAAAGATTTTTTTTTTCCAAATCACGTCTCCACTTAGATTATTTTTCTCAGTCCAAATTCCCAGGGCTCGTAGAATATTCGTCGGCCATGTGGGAAATGAAGTATAGATGCCAGGGATGGGTTAGGGAGCGATAGAGGGACCTCAGGAGCCCCGTATACGACCGGCCACCCTTAAATTTTTCCCTTTCAGTCGAAGAAATTGCGTTTTTTATTTTATTTCAAAAATGTGTTTTCCCGTACAAAATTTAAGACGTGATTTAACATGTAAAATCCATAGGGTATGCAAAGCTTTTCAGAGGGTTCTAATCCTCCGTTTTATCCACCCTTCAGGACATAAGCTTACACCTCTTTAACTATGTTGTCGTCGCCCCCGACCCTTCCGAGTCTGCCCTCAATTAAACACAAAACTGCGTTCTCACTAATCCGCCAGCTACTATATTAATTTTGGACCAAATCCGCTCGGATTTCTCTCCATCTGACCCCTTTCCTGAGTGACCAACGATAACAAAACCAACAGATCAAAGGGAAAATTAATACTTTTTCCAACGTATATTTAATTGTTCATTATTTGGGTTTAATACAGGGGAAAATATTAAGCTCATAACTTTTTTTTATTCAAATTTCCCTTTGGAAATCTTTTACCGAACATGTAGCCTGGCATATAAATATTTTCGCGGACCGCTCCACAACCTCTTCCTGATTCAGTTTATATTGAACAACCTCCAGTTTACAGCGCAGGGGGAACGAAACGGAGCGGATAAGCCGATTATAAATTCAATAGGTCGAGAAAGTGTTTTGGAGTCGGTGAATTTCAAAATACTTTCTTAAAACCTGTATCGTCCCCCCAAACTTCACCTTCCTTTTGTATGTCTATCGATTAGAACGGGTATGTGTTTTTTATACGGTTTTTCAACTTGAGATGTTGGAAAAGTTGACAAAGCCCAAAAAATTTATACGCAACCGGTTTTATTTCCGTAAAAAAAAATCTGTTTCATAGTGGCCTTTATTAAACTGCCTCTATCAAAGTTAATGAGGTGACGAAATTATGAGGACAAGCGCTTTGTTTGCTAAACAATTGATTTACTCACATGATGATTCGCGGGGAGCGTGGTCGTCCAATGGGCCCTTTCGCTGATCACAAGGGCCTGCCTATGGGGAAGAGTGGCGGCGGCCAGTTTGAATCTAAAAAAAAAGAAATTATCGATAAGTTTTTCATACCTATATTTTTAAGGATAAAAGCCGAAACCGTGTCTACAGAAGTGAATCATATTGCAAACTAAACTGTTGACGTGGAGCTCGGGAACAAACAGTGCCACTTGATCCGCACCTTGTCACGGGAGAAAAGGGCAAATATTTACTGCCCGGTTCCCTCCCTTTCCTCACCCACCCCCTTCATGGACCGTTCACAAGTACCCTTCACATCAGATTCAATTTCCACACCCGCCTCTCGAAAACAATCCGCGGACCAGATTTCGTCCGCAACAAATTCAAAAAACTTAATTAAAACCGATTTCCCCGAACGCCCACTCCAGAGGCGTCTCCGGATAAAACAATTAACCGATGAAGTACCTTTTCCCCTTGTAATCCCCGACGGTCAACATAAGTCTAGTGGGAGTATCCAATTAAACGCTTCTATTCTTTAGCTAAGATTCCTCTGTTTGAATTCGGATCGGTTACCATGTTTTTCAAACGTAAACTGCTACCGTTTAATTTACACTTTCACAAAGTAAACTTTCCAATTTAATTAAAAACTGTCCGACATTTGAAAAAAAAAATTCTCTAGGGGTAGTCTCGATTTCTCTCAAAGGACCGAAGCTGATACGCAAATAAAATAAATCATTTGAAAAGTGATCAAAAGCTATTTTTATTCATTTGCATGCAATGAAAAAAGTTTAAAATTTTTGCTTCCGCAGAGCCACAAATGCAGTAGGTATTTAGTTTTTACTCGCTTAAAACTAGGAAATAGCTTTGAATAGCCAGGGAGGAATTCCAAAATAGTGCCCATGTTTAAGAAAAAATTGATATACATATAAAAATATCGATTGAATCGGTAAAACCAAGGTTTTGTCATCCCAAAACTTGAAAACAGAATGAGATGTCTGGAACAATATATTAACAATTTATTGGAAATTTTTGATGATTATAAAAATATAAATTACGAAAGAAAATAAGGATTATTTTACTCGATTTACACGATGATTGCCACTCCACCTATGTCGACAATTGAGATTAAAAAAGTTTGTCCGTAGTCGTAGCCAATCTTAAGTCACAGGTAACTGGTGAAGTGGGAAAGAAAATTTGTCCCCTAAAGAGTCCATTTTCTAAAAATGAGGATGTCCCCTATCGTGTTCTTTTTTCCAAAAATCCATTCAAATTAATTAAAAGGTTAAATTTCAAACAAACTTCATACAGATACACCAAACAAAAGACATTTTTGGATTCTTTAGTTTTAGAAGAATAAAATTATGTCTAAGAAATGATCTTTATTGCATAAGTACGTTTTATTCGTTTTCAGTCACGTTTATTCACAAAAATTGTACCTATTTAAATATCAATCTAATTATTCATTTTCGAGGTGACCGCACCTCAGGATTATAATCGTAATAAATTGGGAAAATAAATCAGGAAAAGTTAAATAAGATTCAAAAATTGGCTCCCGGACGGGAATCGAACCCGCGTCTTCGAATTGGTACTCCAACGTGCTATCCATTACACCACCGAGAACTGATAATGAATGATAATGAAAAATTGTATTTGTTTATTGACAAAAATTTTTATTGAAGAGTTACGTTTCCAAAAATATTTTGACGATTTTATTCTTCTGTACTCTGTGACCGGACTGAAGGACAATGCAGACAAACAAGATGTATGAACCTGTATGAAGGGTAATGTTGACCCTTTTCAAAACGTGTTGCAAATTTTAGGTACTCAATAGCTTATTATTTATTCGCTAGAGAGCAAAATCATTCAATTTTCTTTGAAAATGTGCTGAAACTTTAACAGCATTTTAATTGCAGCAATAGACCCGACAATATTATATTAGTCAAAACCAGAACAACTTTGGCTGTGAACCGTGGCCTTTGGTGAGGTCGAAAAAAATGTTTTTACATATAAAAAGACTTCATATTCTTGTTTTTTCACCCTAAAAATCGTCAAAAACCACATTTTGGATGAAATAAAAAATGAAAATTTTCAGAACAAAAAAGGAAGGAAGGTGGGTGATGTCAAAATTATATCCCTAAAAAGACTTCATTTCTTGTTTTTCACCAAAAATAAAAAAATAAAAAAATAAATTAATGAATTAAAAAAATTGGATGAAATAAAAATATTAAAAAATTTGAGTCAAAAAATCCATTTGGTGAAGTCCAAATAATATGTTTATAGGTACCAATCTCAAAACATACGCAAATGTCACTGGGGTTTCTGAAAAAGTCACCATTTATCGCACTATTTGTCCGCAAGTGTCACCTCCGTTTTTTTTTAAATCCAGGATCCCAGGTACATTTTTCAATCGATTTTTTTTCTAAATTGTCGTCTGTTTTATACGGAATCGTGACCGGAGCAATTAGCGAGCCGACTACTCAAGCATTAGCGACCTCTCAGGTTAATCTGTACTCAACACAATGAAAATCTGTTTTCGGCCCCTCCCCCCTTTCCCCAAAACCTCCCCTCCTCCTCCCTCCTGACCCACCCACTCAAAGACGAGGCCTACGCTACAAGCCATTTGTTTCGAAATTCATGGCGTTCACCGTTAATTGCGAATTACAGTGATTCACAGAATGGAGGAAATTTCGTTTCAAACGCCACCTTTACACGAAAGCTAATCTTTATCAAATTCCACTCCCATTTTCTTTGTAATAATCGAGACATTTCATTTCTTCATAACGAAATATATACTTTTAATAATAAAATAACACACTTTTAAATACTTTTTAACCCAAAAATGATAAAAAGGAAAAAGTTTTCATTGAAGATCGCCTCTCTCGGAGAATTGAATGCCCGACTCTTATCGTTGTTTAACTACTCAAAAGTTTATTTTTCATTGTCTTCAAAGTGAAAATCATAAAACGCAGCGATTCAATAACAAAATAAACACAAATTATAGGCTATTCTTTTCATTTTTATAATAATTTTTATTAATTTCAATTTTCAAGCAAGTAGTAATACTTAGAGAGTTTCAATATATTATTCAGCATTAAATAAATAGCACTAAAGGTAGCCTTGTCTAGTGGAACTGTTGATGTGTTGAATAAATATGATAAAGCTATTTTAGTCCAGCTTTTAGTTTCAAGCTGGAACTAAAAGATTTTATTTTATACAACAGACGTATTTTGTAAATCCATTTGCAACACCGTATAAAAAGGTTTTTCAGATTCATAACATTTTCCCCATAGACAGTTTTACGCCTTCAAAATTTCGGTCAATATTGCTCCTTCCGCCTGAAAAAAAGTGGATGACAAACCGTTCCTCGGACCTGGCGGGACTTGATAGAGACATGTTTTAGGAAAAAGTTCATTAAGTATTCAATTTTTCGATTATCGACTTTTGTGCTGTCTGTCAAAGGTTAATTTTTTTAAATTATTTTTTACTTGTAGGAACTATGATTCCAACACCCTCCCAAACTTAAGCAATTTTAAAGGTAGCGAAATCCATAGATATTAGATATGGAAAAATAAACGATATATAAAAATGTGGAAATTTAAATCAAGATGAAAATCTTAAATACGCTGAAAATTACATGTTGATTGGTTTCTAAGGAGCTGAGAAAACGTTAAATGAAGTTTTCACTCATTCTCAAATTTTCTTCTCTGAATACCGCTTAAAGTTTATCTTAGATCACTTAACTCGTTTTTTTTATTTAAATTTTTCGACTTACCAAACATCTAATGTTTGTGCTTTGTGGGTATCATGAATAATAAACTATCATTTCTAATGTAAAATTTAATATTGATTCTAAATCTGGCACTGAAAATTTGAAATTAATAAAGGAATTTGAGATATTGACGACTTTATGTGAAAAAAAAATGCGTTTTTAGTGGAAAAATCATAACTACAAGACGGAGTGAGATAGGAACCCCTGGAAAGTGGGGTTTTACTCAGTTTATTATGTCATTTAACCCATTTTTTTACATACTAAATCGAACCACCCTGTATAATTATTATTATGTATGTATACCGTACCCTAAAAATAATTTTTTTTAAATATTTAGTTAGGTATAGCAATTTAAGAAAATTGGTACTTAAAAAAAGAAAAAAGAAAAGCTGTCTATTTCGTTTGTAAACGTTAAGCTTGTTGGGTTTTTCGGTAAATTTCAGTTTTTCTTGGCTAAAAAAAAATATAAATAAATGTAAAAATATAATATGTTAGTAAACTCTAGTTTTCACTAGAAGAGGATCAGTTAAAACTAGAATTCCTTGAACGTCTCCTAGTTTTTAGCGGATTTTTTAAATTTAATTTATTTAATTTATTTTTTAAAACTTTTATATTTTTAACTTCTCATTAGGGAAAAACAAAAGACTTCGCCAAAAATAAGCCAAATTTTAGAAATTATGTTTCAGATTTTTTTTTAAATCAAGGTATATATCATGATGTGAAAAATTGGAATTTAAATTGTTCTCGCTTTGTAAATATGACTTACATAGATGCCGGTTGAGAATTCGGGAATGAATCGTTTTCCGCGTCCTCGTCGACGTGAACGTTTTCCGGGCTGGAATGGACTCCGGCGTGCGAAAGGGTTGGCGTCTCAGCGCCGACTGATTCCGAAATCGTCGTGCTCGTGAAAAGCACCCTCCGTCCCGCCACCCTATCGAAAGGAGGAGGGGGGCATAAGCCGGCTTTTATTTTACCGCCTCCCAGCATCCCCACGACTCAAAACGCAATCCGAAAACAGATTTTCACTATTTTTCATTATCAAACCGAACACAATAATGTCGAAATTATCACCTTTTTTTACCGGATTTTTCTGATAATTAAGGAGGGTGAATATGAAAAGAGACCATTAAAACGTTGTGCTTCATAGTAAAAAAGAACTCATTATGGAGAAACACTCGGCTTAACCTCGCCCCTCGTTAAATATCACACGGTTGGCTACCATCTCAAAATTTTTTCACATCGATTTTCACATTGTGTGTCAACTTGACAATCTTGAATGATCGACTAAGAGGTATATTTATTTAAAAAATCATTTATTTAGGATGTTTTTGTAATTAAACT
This sequence comes from Orius laevigatus, assembly GCA_018703685.1. Classification (NCBI taxonomy): domain Eukaryota; kingdom Metazoa; phylum Arthropoda; class Insecta; order Hemiptera; family Anthocoridae; genus Orius; species Orius laevigatus. Next base: position 45,136 of record JAGWEN010000781.1, read on the forward strand.
CATTCTTATTTTAACTATATAATTAGTTTCGTGATTAGAAAAATGCGATTGCGTGTATTTAAAAATTTGATTGATCACGCGTTCTCGCTAGAGTAAAAAAAACTAAGTTTTCAGAAATGGACATTAAACTTGTTTTTTGCTTATTTGAAAATCATCGTTTCGAAATAAATATTCAATTTTGAGATCGAGTTTTCTTGAATATAAATTAATATTTAAGTAATTCGTATAAATCTTTTTGAAAACGTTTCACATGACGGAGCCCCTCCATCCCTTCTAATCCGGGCTCAACTCTTTCATATCTTCTCGCTTCTCCGTCCAATCTTAAGGGCCGACATTATTTTAGAACAAAACGAGGGTCGGAATTAAAATTAAAAAGCGTATCAACGCCTTTTTGGCTAGCCGCCCGCGAAATTGTTTCGAACGAATTATAATATTCATGAGACAAAGGGAAAACTTGAAGGGCTGAAATAGCACGAGTGTCTTTATTAAAAGAATAGAAAAAATTACGTTTTTTAATTTTCACCCATCATAAAATAAATAAAGAGAACATAATAGATGGGCAAGGCGATCCTAAAGGTCATCCTCTGATATTTAACGTGATGGGGAAAATAAAATAGACAAAAATTGACTAAAATCGAGAAAAGTCTGGAGTTTTTTAATGTTCAACTTTCTCACCAAGAAAGTTATTGTATTACCTCTCCATCGCCCACAACCACCACTCCCTCCACCTCCCCCTCAACCAGGGTCGGATAGATAAAACGGCCGGGAAATTATGAAGCCCCGTCCCATCCCCCACCCATAGGAATATTAAAAAGCCTTTGATTGCTTAAAAATCGAGCTATAAGTTGCCGTTTTGTCGCAAAAGAATGAACTCGAGATATGAAGGGCCCACTTGTGTTCCAAAAAAAGATCAAAAATAAAGCTAAAAAGAGCCTTTTTTGTTGTACCTAAAGGAAAAAATCTTACTAAAAGGGTCCTTAATGTCCAAAAACCGAGGTAAAAAGGGCCCCTAGTGCCTAAAAAAGATCAAAATCAAGATAACAAGGGCCCTTAGTGTCCAAAAAGGATCAAAATTCAAGCTAAAAGAGTCCCTAGCACTTAAAGATTATAAATCAAGCTAAAAAGGTCCCTTTTCGTAGTAAAGGAACGAAATCTAGTTATAAGGGCCACTTGTGTCCAGAAAAAATTAAAAAACTACCTAAAATGTGGTTCCAAGTGTCAAAAAAGGATCAAAATTCAAGCTAGAAGGGCCTCTAGTGTCTAAAACAGATCAAAAACCTAGCTAAAAAGGGCCTCCGGTGTCCAAAACGGATTTTAAAAATCATCATAATAAGGGACCCTAGTGTCCAAAAAGGAACAAAAATCAAGCTAATAAGGGCCCCATCAACGTGTCCTAAAAAGAATAAAAACTGGATGACTGGCCCTGCAGCATCCCTTCGGAGCGGCCGGCCCTTCGGGAATTTCCCGATCTCCCGGAGGGCCTATCCGACCCTGCCCTAAACTTCCATTTCCTTCTTCCATCGAACACCACCCTCCCCATTGGTCATTTCGACCCTAATTACATTTTGAGAAGGCTAAAAAAATTCCTGGGGATGTCCAAATTTACTTGATTAGGCTTTAACTAACGTAAGACAAATTCACTTTTCTTGTGCATTCCAAGAGTGCAACATGTCCTAAATTAAGAGGGGAGCGTCTTCCCTCAGTAAAGCTTGCTCTTTATTAGACATCCAACAAGGAATTCGAGGTATTTTAATTACGCCCTACATCACTTTTAACTCAAAACCATAATCATAAAACAGCCTTGAAACACACAATTTTTTTCTTCTCAATTAAAAGTAACAAGGGCCATTAAAGAGAAAAACAATAAATGTAAAGCAAGTTATCGAAAAAGGTGCTTGGAGTTAAGATTGGTAAGATTATACAATTACGGGGGCCATAAGCAATAAAATCAGTTTGAAAGCGTTTTCTGAAAAGGGGGACGGGGGTGTGAAGTTTTTGCCCGAGATAATTGGTAGGGGATTGAACTTGATTAGGAAAGGGCACTGGCAATCGGCCAACCGGATATTGTACGCGGCTAACTACTTTCGACCCCCTTTTCCATTTCCCGTTAAACATATGTAAAATCGAATCCCCATATTTTGAAGAGGATGAGCGAATGAAAAGGCGTAACGAAATATAGCGATTTACCACTATGGGGAACAAATTTGTTTTTCGTGCCCCGGAAGACCGAAATGCCCCATTATGTATGCAGGATGAATATGTATGGCAACTTTAAGATAGTCTTTGTTCCATTGAAACCAGTATTTTACTTCGATTTTTACCAAGAACAGTGTACCATTCTTATTCACAAAATTCCAAAACAGTACTCAAATATTAAGATAGCTCTCAATTACAGTCGACTCTCGATAATTCGAAATCCAAGGGACCTCAGAAAAAATTCGAATTATCGAGTTTTCGAATTAACAACATGTTTGAAATATCGAAAGGCAGAAAAAAATAATTCGAATTATTAAACATGTAAACATTGGAACTAAAAATTCGATTTACAGAACGTTATGAAAAAAGTTATTTCGAATTATCGAGAATCGAAAATTCGATTTATAGAACGTTGGGAAGGAATAATTTCGATTTATAGAGCGTTCTGTTTTCCCTTTTCGAGAAAAATGATTTCGAATTATCGAGCGTATCCAAATACAAAGGATTTTTTCGAATTACCAAAGTGACAGGCTTGGAAGTTCGAATTACCGAAAAATTCGATTTATCGAGAGTCGACTGTATAAAATGAAGAGCTCAACAAAATTAATGGATCAACAAAATAGTGGTCTTTTTTATGCTCCGGTATCTCCATTAATTGCTCGATTTTGCTTTCGAAGCCATCGTTGGAATGCTCAAGCAATTTCCTTTAAGAATCATGACCCAAAAACATTTCTACCTAAGTCAGTTCTTGCTCTACAGCTCTTCGAAGTAAACGTACACTGATAGAGATGACTGATCCCTTAATTTTCACCTTTTTTTCCGCTTCAGAAGTTCAGATATATTCAAAAGCATATCCATTTCTGAAAGAAGAAAATCCTTAAGTGCTTTATTTCTTTGGAAATACGGTGCTGAGCAATTTTTTAAAATTTAAAATTTTATTTTTAATTATAGGTAAGTAGATGAGATTGAACTGTGATTCATTGTGGCGTTTATCACGTAAATAATTTAAAATTTATGTATTCCTAATTAAACCATAGCTCACGTGTGATAAGATTTCATGTTACTGATAAGGGAAAAAAAGGTCAAAGTATGTAGAAAAAAAATCTACCAAAACATAAAATGAGTGAACATTTTAACTATGATTGTTATATCTTAAATAATTGATTGTTTGTTTAATGAGCATGGGATATTTAAGTTTCCCTAAAAGGGGAGAATCGCCGCCCATCCATTCCATCAATCGTAGTTTCGGACTGTTTCGAACTGTAGGGAAAACAAGCAAAAGCATGTTTACAGAAAAGCCCTCGATTCGCAGGTTTGAGTGGTGGCGGAGTGACGTGAAAAGGGGGGGGGGAGGTTACACATCAGAGCACCGGGTAACGGCCAAACACTCACTCGAAACACGTGAACACCTTTCGGCTATGTTCAATGTCAATACTAAAATCATCCCTAGATTATGGATTTAACAAGAAACTAGGCTTAAATTAAGACGTAACAATTCGTTAATAAATAAAAGATTTAGATTAACTTTTAGCTTAGTAAGCTCTCCCTCAACCAAACCTTCTTCCCACAACCTCCCCATCTCCATCAACCTCCCCATCTCCATCAACCTCCCCACCTCCATCAACCTCCCCATCTCCCTCAACCTTCCCATCTCCCTGAACCTTCCCATCTCCATCAACCTCCCCATCTCCCTCAACCTCCCTCATCTCCCTCAATCTCCCTCATCTCCCTCAATCTCCCTCAACTCCCCCAATGTGCCCCATCTCCCTCAACCTCCCCCATCTCCCTCAACCTCCCCCATCTCCATCTACCTCCCCATCTCCTTCAACCTACCTCCATCTCCCTCAACTCCCCCAATGTGTCCCATCTCCCTCAACCTCTACATCTCCTTTAACCTCCCCTATCGCCCTAAACTTCCCCCATCTTCCTCAACCTCACCCTTTCCCCCAACCTCTACCAATTTTTCCACAACTTTTTAGCTAAATTTTTCCATATTTTTTTCTATTATATTGATTAAAATGAATAAGCTTTTGTTATAAAAGTTGCAGAGCAAAAAATTCCTGGATAATATAGAACACAATGTTTAAATACATCTTAGTTTAATTTTCATAAATAATATATGAATATTTAAAGAAAAAAAATATTGTTTTGGAACTAGGTTAACCTTTTGTTGATTTACATAAAAAATCGATTGGCTAAAAAACGCAACGCAAATGAAAATCGCATGGGATTAGTTTGTTTTTTGATTTTATTTAATTTTATTTGGCGGACACTTGTCGTAGTTTTGTAAAATTGCCAGGTTTTTAACGAGGCGTGTTGACAAATTAGTGAAAGGTCCCTGGGTTGGAGAGAAAAGGGTTTTAATTGTGGAGATCACGTGACATTAGGGGGCGTGGTCGAGTCTGATGAATGACTTATATCTGATGTGGTTTATTGTCAACTTAGCGATGTTATCGTCGGGAACTCTGAATATTTCCACTTGTCCTCGATTCAATTTTGATTTCTTCATGTTCGCTGTCAGTTTTGACCGCTCGCGTCTTTTCACGTTTCATGAAAACTCGGCGGGCACAATTCAATTGCCAGGTTCGGCGCTCGGCTTTCGAAAAAAGGGGAGAAAGGAAAAGGGGTGTCGGATATCGACTTAGTCCAAGTATCACGTAGTCACACGTGACCTCCGACCAACAACCCTCCCCTTATTTATGCCCCTATGACGACTGATTCCCCGCGGCCCCGCGACAGATGAGCGAATGCCGCAGATGGAACGAGCCGAAACACGTACTTTCTTCAACATCGGAATCCCTGTTATTTTCAATTCCTCCACCTCACCTTTTTCATATTTTCCCAGAAATAAAATCCTTTTTTTGAAGTAAAATCGATTGTATTAAATCATGATATAAAACAAAAACCTTATATCTTGGGTCAGCATTTATTGTAGAAGAAGGTGTTTAGTGGAGGGTATCAAGTAGAATATTGCGACGGAAATTTCATGAGGAAGTTCTGTCCCTCGATCTATCTCAACCTCCTCCATCACCCCACCTCCCCCATCTCGCTCAACCTCCCCAATCTCATTCAACCTAGCCCTTCTGCCTAACCTCCCACACTTCCTCCACTTCCTCCACCAGCCTCAACTTCCCCTATCTCCCTAAACTTCCTCAACCTCCCTATCTACTTCAGCCTCATCCATATATCGTAACTTCCCCATCTATCTTAACTTCCTCCACCTCCCTCAACTTCCCCTATCTTCCTCCACCTCCCTCAACTTCCCCTATCTTCCTCCACCTCCCTCAACTTCCCCTATCTTCCTCCACCTCCCTCATCTCCCTTAAATTCCTCAACCTCCCTATCTACTTTAACCTCCCTCATCTATCATAACGTCCTCATCTCCTTCAACCTCCCCCGACTTCCTCAACTTCCTCCAGTTTCCGGTGAAGTATCCTTCCCTGGTCGAAAAAAGGGACAGCCCTCACTACACCAAACAATCCTTACGTTAGAACCTGAAGAACCTATGACATCCCAAGTCCATCTTAAAAGAATCTCTCTCGCCAAAAATGGTCAAAGTCTACCTTAAAAATTATGGAATTCTAAACCATCATGAGCCAAAATGGATCATAAAATTTCAAATTGTCAAACAGCCACAGAACTCGACAACCACAGAGTAGATCAATCAAAACGAGGCCAACCATTTCGCACTACAGGGCGGTCTTGCGGGTAGAGCCTAACCAATAAAGGGAATCCCATTCCTCCACGTCCTATCATAGAAAACTGATAAAAACGATCTATTAAAAAAGATCGGGCTCGTATTTTTTTAAACAGTTAGATAGATGTCCCGGCCCGGTTGAATTTTCTACTTCCCTATGTTTGCGTCCTAATGCATTCCCTACCGTGTTAAGCCTCTGAGCATTATGCTAATAGCCAGTTCACCAGGACTAATACTAGTACTATTACAATTGCAAAGCCTCGCGGTGGCCTGTATAATTCAATCCTAGATTTCCGTTTTCGATTCTACCCCCCTCCCCACTCTGCTACAATGGGTCATGACCGAAAATCCAAAACGTATATAAAGACAGTAATTTTCTTTATGAATATTTTTACATTTTTATCTATTCTAATATTTTCTTTAATTGTCAAAACGTGTAATTCAACTTGTTTCATGGTGGAACTTCATTTAACATCACTAATTTATATTAATGGGACTTTTATGTTCAACTTTTCCAATATTCATGAAACACCTATAACGTATAAGGATATTTTTTAATCAAAAAGCAGTTTTAATAAATTAATCGAGAATATGGAAAAATAAAAATTGATCAAAAAATGGAGATAAAAATCAATTTTTTTGATTAATTAAGGATATAAAAAGATAATTTTCAAAATAAGAAATTTTTTTTAATATCGTGAAGTGTGGTTTGAAAATTTAATTTCGTTTCTTTTGTGAATTGTATTCAAATAAGGCAAGTTTTCGAGAGGGTCCTGTAGTCGAGGATACCTCGGTGAGTGGTGGCCTGTGGAGGTAAGGCGAGGGGGGTTTTGATGAAAAATATAATTCTTGTAGAAACGGTTTAAGTTCCTTCTGAGACTGTAATTAAAAGCCGTCGAGGTTGGCACGCAATAATCATTTCCATAAGTTTCCGTTTGTTGTCTCTTGTCTCGTGGGTTGGGAGACGAAGAGGGTCCGGACCCTCCCCCCCTCCCCCACCGCCCTTCTCCCACCCCACTTCTCAAAGGGAGTAATCACAAGGAGGAATGAAGGGACACAAAGAGAAGTCTACTCGGGCTAAATAAGAAAAAGGCCTAAACATAACAAAGTCACGACCTTGCAATACGAGTTTCAAGCTTTTTTTCTCCTATAAACCCTCCCCACACTTTTATATTCCGTTTTAATTTCTACAAAAGGAGAAGGGACAAAGAAAGGCATTGAGCCTAAGAGCTGCATTCTAAATGAAAATCTTTTGTGGCTTTAAATTCCCAATTTTGTTTTTCTTTTTAAGATTTCTTTAAAGAAATTTTCACGTATTTCCTAATTTACGACCCACCCAGTAGGTACCTATTGAGCAAAGAGTATAGAAGGATGGACTTATTCTTAATTTTTTAATTTTTAGAAAAAAAATTTAGATTCAGCAAATAAATTAATAGCAGTAAGTAAATTTTAAAAGATAAGATTTTAAACTTTTGCAGGACGTGTCTGGCAATCGACAATAAAAGAAATTGGAAGAAGTTGGGGGAAGTATGAAAAGGTTGAGAACGGGAAGGACGAGAGAAGGATGGGCTAAAGTTGGGGGACCCCCCATGGTTGTAGGTGGAAGTAGGAAGGTGGTGGATGGAAGAATGGAAATCAGAGACGATGGTGAGGTGGTGACAACGTCCTTTGTGGGACAATGATATGCCACTTATGCAAGGTGTGTCCTATTTAAAGAAAATCAAGAATTATTTCAGGCAAAATTTATGCTTGGAGCATTAAAAGAACACATGTTAACGCGATAGGTATCTTGGTTGATAAATATAACGGCCTTGTTTTTGCACTTGACAATACCATTTGATTATCCTCATTGTTCAGAGTGGCTCCATTGTTAGCGAAGTGGAGATAACCCGAAGATTTAGAGCGCGAACGTTGTACGGTAGCTCGATGGTGACGAGAGGCATTAACCCCACCCCTTTTTTGACACCTGCTGTGTTATCTATGTGATAATTTTCGAATCCATACCACATCGAATGACCGCGTTTGTCATGGCACAGGAATTTTTTGGGGGTCCAAAAATAAGGGATGTTTTCTCCTATAAATTAGTGAAGGCCCTGTTAATTGTTTGCTCTCAGCTGGTCTCCATCTCCCTGAGAGCTGTTTAACGACGTTTTCCTCACACTTCCCATTACCGGCCGCCCTTTCGTGGCGAACCGCTTTAAATATTCAGAGAAAGAGACGAGAGAAAATCAAATGCTTTTAACAGCATCATAGACTACGCTTCGATTTGAGGTTAGCTTTATTGAGCAAAACAAAAAGAGTGGCCACCATTGCTGATATGATCGTGGGTCAATTGAGGTCTTATATTTCCTTCTTTGGGACCTGTAAGTGGACTTGGACGTCCACGTGGAGTGGACCCTCTATTTTTCGATCATTACATACCCTATGGACTATTGATTATTGTATTGTTGTAGCTAAGGTGGCCTGATTCTTTTGCCAATAGTCTTGAACCTACTCTGTCAACTTTTTAGGACTTTGCTCCTTTTTCAGCAAAAGTAATCGCTAGAAAAAGCTAAAAGTCAATCACAGAGATACATCGTAAAATGTTCCAATGCCAGATCTATCTCGTCTAAATGGATCAAAGTCCGCAAAAATGTATAGCTCAGTGGTCTAGAGCGTCCACCCGGTAAGGAAGAGGTCGTAGGTTCAAATCCCACTTGAGGGCAAACTTTTTTCGTCTTTCTTTTTCCCCTAATTTAATATTTTTTTTAGCTGTTTCTACGAAAAGATGCCGAAGTTGGAAAACAGTTTAACATTCGTTCGCGTTAAAAAGCCCTTTTTGTTGGAAATTGCGAGAAGGGAAGTACTCGGTAGGGCCCATGAATATCAAAAAATAACACTTGTCAGTTTGAGATTCGTATTGGAGGAGGGTCCCTACCGCCCTTGGGGGCCCGTTCCTTTTGTTTCCGACCAAGATGAAAGAAACTTGCTCTGTGGATTTGTTGCCTTTGTTCAGACGTTCCTAAGATTGGTTTTATCCGTTTGTCTCTCGTTCTCCCCTCTTGTCCTACAACCTCTTTCCCGGCCCGAAAACCGCCTCCTTCAAAATGCTAATCCTAAGGGACCCCTTATTGCTTTTCCTTCCCTATCTTCTTAAATGAAGCCTCTTTCTACCTGTGTCCGTCCTTTCGCTTGAGCTCCGCCTTTTAAAAATTTAATTTATCTTAAGACAAAAACGACTTATATTGCGAACTAACAAAACTCCCGTAAAAATCATCGTTATTCAATTTTTTTGAAAAAACGTTTCCACGTTTGTTTGAACTGTAAACGAGATTTAGTGAGTGTAAACGTCGAATAATTGTCACATTAAACTCCAAAACTCTGAGCCTTCAATCGCACAGTTAATTGAATTTCGATGGAAGCACTTTAACAGAATTCATTCGCCATTTCAAACATTCATACGCAGTGAAACAGGAGACGGATGCAGGCTCTTCCTCCTCCCAACGAAGCTCGACAACAAAATGCAATCGAACGCCATTCTCCGAGGAGTCACTAATTAAAAACTAAACGAGAAATATGATATTATGGAAAAACGAAATGCATAGGTACACGGAAAATTCCACCACACTCAAAATACACCTTCATATTTTGTTTAATCGAATTTTAGTGACACGGGCTTAACGTCCAACTACCAACTCAATGGTGTCGTGGACGAGTGTGCTTACCCTTGATATTTACTATATTAACGAGGCGACTTACGAAAAAAGGTGGAGGCGCTCGGAAGATCCGAACCCGGGTCCCCCGCATCGAAGCCGAACACACTAACGACATCGCCACACCGCGCCTATAATCGAATTGTAGTGTGTATGTATTTCCTTTTTAGAAAAATAGAAATGTTTTTTATAAGTCAATATGCCCTTTAGTTTTTAACTTTATCTAAAAGAAAGTATTACCCTCGAACCCACTGTTTTGAAAAGGGGTCAAGGAGGCGGTAGAAAACCACCAATCTACAGCAAATTTTCACCATAGGTAGGGCATAAGGAGGTTAGGGATAAGAATGCGGTAGCGGAACGCAAATGAAGATTTTTTTAGAAAACCCCGCCGATATTCATCAAATTTTTGAGAAAGTTCAAGTTTTTGGAGTTCCACTTCATTAACTACCAGACATTTTAGCGGATTTTTATTCTTCTTCTTCTTTTTCTGATATCCAGAGTGAAGCACCAGATGTTCAGGATGAACCTTCAGATTTCCAATACGAATCTTCAAATGTTCAGGTTGAACTTTCCGATGTCCAGGTGAAACCATCAGATGTCATGGGTGAACCTTTGTCCAAGGTGTATTGTTTAAAAATGTGTCACTTCACAGATTCGCCAAAAGAGAAACGATCCGACTCGTCTTTTTCTAGCTAAAAACATTTATGATGGTACCGATTGTTGATAGGTATTCAGGATATTTTAGGACATTATTGGTTTTCATTGTTGGCGCTAACGATGCCTTCTTTTCTTAAAGCAAATATGTATATATCGTTACTAAAAAGGAGTCCCGAACATAAAAAATGTCGTATCCGTCGCAGCGGTTAAGATGAAAGGGTCGGTTTAGGGGCCAGCCGACACCAATACTAGCACCCCCACCCACCACGTGATTTGTGACTTTATGGTAATCGCGGGACTATCTTCCGTATCCCTTTCCCAGATCAATAACAGAACCCCTTCGTCTCCACCTCATTTCCAATTAAAGGAAGAGGAGAGAAAGAAAAAAAATTCCCAAACGATTTTCCGCTCTTTAGTTCAATTTTATCGTGTTTACAGAAGAGCGGTTTTGTTTTCGGCTATGTCAGGTGTGAGACAAGATAACGGAGTCGGCGGTCACGTCAACAGCTGTTTAACGCTCCTATCTTTTTCGACTTTGAAGATTACAAAGAGAAAAAGCACGATAACTTCCATTATTCTCGTAATAATGGAAAAGTATTAAAGGATAACTTTCTTCTATGGTACTTAAACGGTAATTTGTGCATCTTAACAGGTGTTCTAGAGATAGTAGGGTTTTAAACCAGGCCGTTTTAATTATAGTAGGACGACAAGAACCAATTAGAGAGCCTATGACGTAAAACGAAAGTTAGGGAGGGAGGGGGCTTTGGAAAATCCATGGAGAAAGTCGAGGGTGGTGAGGGGTAACATCTGCGGCTATGATTTAAAGGATGATTGTACTTTGATGCTCCTCCACGGGAGGCACGCGTTACTAGAAAATGATTATTGCTGTCGGTTACAGTTTGTCCTTTATGTTCCATTTTCCCCACCTTTGATAAATTCCTCGGGTAATGTTTTTCTCTTTTGCCTACCAACTTCCACCCTTCGTGATCCCAGTTCTGGGTAGGCGGAAAGGAATTTTATTGTTGAAAGAGGGGAAAAAAAGGAAGTTAAAAGGATTTAGGGCAAACCAATGAAGTCAAGGTGGAGTTTTCACTTTCCTTTTTTTATTAAAAATTTTTATTTTTTGTTTTAAAATAAGCCTTCAAAGTTAAAATGGTAATTTTGGTTTTTGATCAGCAAGGAACTGTGACGGACTACCCAAAACCAAATTGATAAGGGAGGCGCATTTTCTCGGATTCCAGGGTTTTGGAGATCGAAAACTTGGGAGACTTTCACAGAAAAGTAAATTTTAAAATGTTGCTTTTGGGGTTTTTAGCCAGAAAATTAGCTCCAAGTGTTAATTTAATCCACTAGGAGTATCTAAATTTGCCTCTAAGGATTCGTCCTTTGCAATTAAATTACCTTTAAAATGAGTATAGTTTCGAGTTTCTCAAACATTCTGTTTTTGAAAAATTTGGAAATT
>JAGWEN010000782.1:0-56756 GCA_018703685.1 Orius laevigatus
GCTGCCAAATTTCAAAAGAGATGTTTTTTTCAGACTAAAAGTAGATAAACAGTGTTGCCACTGAAACCATGGAGATTTTCGATTCAATTTGGACTAAAAAGTGATAAACAGTGTTGCCAACTTTTAGTTCCCAAAGAGATTTTCCCTTCAATTTGGAGTAAAAATTGGATAAACAGTGTTGCCAAACTGTCCCAAAGAGATTTTCCCTTCGATTTGGAATAAAATCTGGCTAAACAGTGTTGCCAACTGTCCCAAAGAGATTTTCCCTTTAATTTGGACTAAAAACTGTATAAACAGTGTTTGCCAACTGTCCAAAGAAATTTCTCCATCCATTTGGACTAAAAAACTGGATAAACAGTGTTGCTAGCTGTCCCAAAGAGATTTACCTTTTAAATTTGGACTGAAAACCTATTAAACGTGTGTTGCCAACTGTCCTGAAGAGATTTCTCTTATATAACCATAGCATTTCACATTCAGGGATGCCCAACTGCCAAACCTCACCCAAGGCTTTCCCACAGGTTTGAAGACAGTGTTGCCATTTATTTCATTTAGAAAATAAAAGTAATACTCACGGAAGCATTTCAAATGAGTTTCGCCGAGTTCAGCGACAGAATAGCGAGCGTCGGACGATGCGACCACAAATGCGAAAAGACTTCGGTCGAATTTAGATTACTCAGGAAATAAATTACGTTTATTTAAGTCTAAAATGTTCAAATTAATCAACCTTCAAGTGTTGCCAACTGTTTAAGCTTTGTTTCCCTTTCTCAGTGCTTACCAACCTGTTCAAAATAGTCGGCATTCAACTCTACAAGATTATCTCGAGTCAACCTTTTATACGACTCGACGGATATGTCAGTCAGATTACTCTCGCCGGTACATCTAGAAAAGCGAATGAAAATCGAAAACTTACGAAAATTACCCATAAGGAAAAAGTAAAACGTCCATCGAAATGTCCAAAAGGAGCTTTTTCACCGAACTTTTCGCGACATTGAAAATATCGGATTTTTCGCGAGTGTCTTTGATCCGTCCGAAATCTTTAAGGTTCGTCAAAAATAGAACACAAAGACTGAAAAGAAAATTGTGATTTAGGGTACAAAAAAGGAAGAAACTAACGATTCTTGATGTTGTAGAGGGCGGTCGGCTGCGATTTCTAAAAGCCGAGGCATCAGTCGCTCTTGTCCTCCGGCGAAAGTCTCACGAATCCCATTTTTATATAAATAATACTAAAAATTCTTTCAAAAAACAACATAAAAATGTTAAATATTTAAATTTCAAGAGGGTGGCCACTCAGGAGGACTCCCATCACCTCCCCTACCTATCACACTCCCCCACCCACTCTCACCACCCCTACCCCACCCCCACCTTCCCATCGCCTCCCTGCCCACCCTAATCATCCCATCACCTCCCCTACCAACCCTCTTCTTTCCATCACCTCCCCTACCAACCCTCTTCTTTCCATCACCTCCCATAACAACCCTAACATTATCATCACCTCCCCTCCCTCCCCTACCAATCACCTCCCCTAACCGCCCTATTCTGTTTTTTGTTGCCTGTGCCTTAGCCGGAGGCTTTACCAGGCGGTACCCACCCTAACCATCCCATCACCACCCCTACCCACCCTCACCGCCCTACCCACCCCTCACCGCCCCTACCCACCCTCACCTTCCTATTACCTCCCCTAAATACTCTAAGCATCCCATCACCTCCCCTACCTACCCACCCTCACCTTCCCATCACCTCCCCTACATATCCTAACCATCCCATCACCTCCCCTACATACTCTAACCATCCCATCACCTCCCCTACCTACCCACCCTCACCTTACCGTCACCTCCCCTACCTACCTACCCACCCTCACCTTCCCATCACCTCCCCTACCTATCCGCCCACACCTCCCCAACCCACTCTCTCCACCCCTACCCACCCTAACCTATCCCACAACCTCCCCTAACCATACCGTCACCGCCCCTACCCACCCTCACCTTCCTATCACCTCCCCTAAATACCCTAACCATCCCATCACCTCCCCTACCTACCCACCCTCACCTTCCCATCACCTCCCCTACATACCCTAACCATCCCATCACCTCCCCTACATACTCTAACCATCCCATCACCTCCCCTACATACTCTAACCATCCCATCACCTCCCCTACCTACCCACCCTCACCTTCCCATCGCCTCCCCTACCCACCCTCACCACCCTACCTACCCATCCTCACCTTACCATCACCTCCCCTTCCTACCTACCCACCCTCACCTACCCATCACCTCCCCTACCTACCACCCACACCTCCCCAACCCACTCTCACACCCCTACCAATCCCACAACCTCCCCTAACCATACCGTCACCACCCCTACCCACCCTCACCGCCCCTACCCACCCTCACCTTCCTATCACCTCCCCTACCTACCACACCCTCACCTTCCCATCACCTCCCCTAATATCCTAACCATTCCCATCACCTCCCCTACATACTCTAACCATCCCATCACCTCCCCTACCTACCCCACCCTCACCTACCGTCACCTCCCCTACCTACCTACCCACCCTCACCTTCCCATCACCTCCCCACCTATCCGCCCACACCTCCCCAACCCACTCTCTCCACCCCTACCCACCCTAACCTATCCCACAACCTCCCCTAACCATACCGTCACCGCCCCTACCCACCCTCACCTTCCTATCACCTCCCCTAAATACCCTAACCATCCCATCACCTCCCCTACCTACCCACCCTCACCTTCCCATCACCTCCCCTACATACCCTAACCATCCATCACCTCCCCTACATACTCTAACCATCCCATCACCTCCCCTACTACTCTACCCATCCCATCACCTCCCCTACCTACCCACCCTCACCTTCCCATCCCTCCCCTACCCACCCTCACCACCCTACCTACCCATCCTCACCTTACCATCACCTCCCCTTCCTACCTACCCACCCTCACCTACCCATCACCTCCCCTACCTACCCACCCACACCTCCCCAACCCACTCTCACCACCCCTACCCAATCCCACAACCTCCCCTAACCATACCGTCACCACCCCTACCCACCTCACCGCCCCTACCCACCCTCACCTTCCTATCACCTCCCCTAAATACCCTAACCATCCCATCACCTCCCCTACCTACCCACCCCTCACCTTCCCATCACCTCCCCTATACCTCCCATCACCTCCCCACATACTCTACCATCCCATCACCTCCCCTACCTACCCCACCCTCACCTTCCCATCCCTCCCCTACCCACCCTACCTACCCACCCTCACCTTCCATCACCTCCCCTCCTACCTACCCACCCTCACCTTCCCATCACCTCCCCTATCTACCCACCCACACCTCCCCAACCCACTCTCACCACCCCTACCCACCCTAACCATCCCATCACCTCCCCTACCCACCCTCACCTTCCCATCCCCTCCCCTACTTACCCACCCTCACCTTCCCATCACCTCCTCTACCCACCATGACCTTCCCTTCATCACCCCTACCACCGTCACCTCCCCGTGGCCCAAAACTTAAACCATTGGCATAAGTATGAACTGAATAAACAGTGTTGCCAACTTTGCAACTTTTCCCCCATTTGGTGGCCACCCTGGGGATGTGCATGTTTACCAGCAAAAAGGCAGAAGATCCAGGCTGGGAATAGATATCGAGGAGCGACTCGACAGGAAGAGCGACTTTCTGAGCGGCCCTCACTCGCTTCGAAACATGCGAGAGGACCTCGACCACTTTCGCCCTCACCTCCGCATGCTCGCTCCCGGATTTCTTCAAAATATGCGGCAAAAATTTACGAAGGCATCCTTCAAACTGCTCGTCACTTTGGGTCATAACGACGCTCAAAAATATACGCTCCAGAACCGCTAAAAACATCAATAATGACTTAAAAAACCCAAATATTAAGTCAGCGAACCGCATTCCTCAGCAGCCTCGGAATTGTCGACTTCCATAATCAAAAACCGGCAGAAATCAAGAAGAATATTCAATAACAAGAACGGAATTTAAATTTTTAAGAATGACAAGTATGAAAACAATTGATAGCAGGCGAGGGAGGTTTCACTGTCATTCGGTCAGTGGTGCAATCCCTCAAAATTTCCCTTTCCTACACAATTTTTTCTGTTTTCTCTTTTTTCCAAAGAAACAATTGCACGCCGTGACGACCACCTCAATAGCCTACTTTCCTACGGAAATCCGCTTAAATTCCACTCAGAGGGAAATTTCCCTCAAAACATAGACAAAACACATGTTGCCAACTACTCAAAATTTCCCTTTTTCAATTCCTGGTCAGAATGGCTATCCAGTCAAAATGCCCTAATCCTGCTCAAATGCCTAATCCTGGTCTAGAATGGCCTAATCTGGTCTAGAATGGCCTAATTGGTATAGAATGGCCTAATCTGGTCTAGAAGGCCTAATCTGGTCCAGAATGGCCTAACCTGGCCTAGATGGCCTAATCTGGTCTAGAATGGCTAACTGGTCTAGAATGGCCTAATCCTGGTCTAGAATGGCCTAATCCTGGTCTAGAATGGCCTAATCCTGGTCTAGAATGGCCTAATCCTGGTCTAGAATGGCCTAATCCCGGTCTAGAATGATCTAATCATAGTCTAGAATAGTCTAATCATGGTTTTCCATGTCCGCAGTCAATTCTATCACAACCTTCTGGTCTATTGTCTAGAATGACCGCAGCCAACTAAGAAATTTTGAAACAAGTTATAAATAATAACGAGGGAAATTGTGAAGAAAAGGGAAATTTTGAGGGATTACAGCACTGTTTCAAAATTATTGCTTCCTCTTTCAAAAGGATCGAAATTTTGGCAGTGTTGCCAACTAAGTCACGTTCAAAGCGTGTTTCCTCTTTCATTGGACAAAAAATAGAATAAACAGGCTTGCCAACTGTACGCAGGGCCCCATTTCTCTCTTTGGACCAGGGTTGCCATCCGTCTAAAAGACTAAATATATTTTTCCCTTTTTCTCTTGGACCAT
This sequence comes from Orius laevigatus, assembly GCA_018703685.1. NCBI lineage: Eukaryota > Metazoa > Arthropoda > Insecta > Hemiptera > Anthocoridae > Orius > Orius laevigatus. The sequence continues at coordinate 4,992 of JAGWEN010000782.1, forward strand.
TTGGACACCGTGTGTTTTGTCCTTGATTTGGAGGCTACTTGAGCCCCGATTCATTCAAAGTTGGCAACCCTGTCGACTCCCAAGGGTGAATAACCAAAAAACGACTAAAAGTGCATAAATTTATTGTGCCTAAAATTATAAAAAGGGAAGAAAAAACAGAATATACAATTAAAAAAATGAAACTTTAAACAATGGCCTAGTGCATGAGAACTTTGCCTTTCTACCATTTCTCATGCACCAGCCCATAACGAAAAATTATTTACAAATTTAAAAAAAATTAAGAAAAAAAAATTTTATGCTAAAAAATTCTCAATTTCACAGCTACCGAGCTAAAAATAAGGAATTAAAAATATAAAAGCGATATTATATCGTTTATGCGATATTATCGAATAAACGAGAAATATCGTTTTGGAACTTTTTCATAAAAGAAAAAAAAAAGTCTTAGGATTAGAACTGACAGATCGTTAAACGAAAGGTTATAACCGAGGTTCATTTTAGACCGCAAATCTTGATAAAGGATTGACTAGTGAAAAAATTGATTTTTTGTGTTGAATCCTTGATGAAGATTTGAGGGAGGGGGAAGGTTAGTAGATGTCTATGTGGTGGACGGGGAGGGGTACGGCGAGTTCTTCGTCTTCCGTTTCGTAGGAGCGTCTCTCGTCCGAGTACGGGGGCGTGAGGAGCGACCAGGACGGTTCTTGACGAGGAGGCGAGAAAAAAGACGAGGACGCATGACGGAGGACGGTCGGTCGGACGGAATTCGCGCTCAACGTATTCACTTCGGCTTCGCGGTACGCGATCCGTAGCCAGCGTTTTTTCGGAAGTTCCCTTTTACGAGGAGAGACGACCAACGGGGACGAATCCGTCAGGAAGAGGTTTTTCACTGGTCGGGATCTATCGCCGATCATACGAGGCGTCTTCAACGGCGATTTACGAGGAGAGCTCCATTCTAAAAAACAAAAATTTCATGAGTTTCCATGTACACCCAGAGTAGAATTCCAACTTACGATTGTTGATGTTAAAATTCGTCATATCTGACAATTCCCTTTCTTCAGTTCTGGGCGTTAAAATTTCGACTTGTTGTTTCTGAAGAGGCGTAGACTCCTTTTTGTCTCTAGTTTCTCGTTCCGCTCTATATTTGATGAGCCATTGTTTGACCTCGAAGCTATGGGCGGCCTGCTCAAAATCTGGACATGGGGTTTCTTCGGAGCGAAGGAGCGGAGCCTGCGGATGAGCGGAACAATGTCGGTTCGCATGCGTAAATCTGCTCGTGCAACCTTCAGCGGAACAGAGGAAAGGGCGTTCCCCAGTATGGAGTCTCTGGTGGGTTTTTAACTGGCCGCTTTGCTTGAACTTCCTCATGCATCCTGGATAGTCGCAGCTGTACGGCCTCTCTCCTGGAAAAACGCCATTAGATGATGAAAAAGATACAAACTAGACTACCTGTATGGACCCTTCTATGTGCCTGGAGTGACTTATCCCTTGGGAAGACCCTGGAGCAAACCTCGCATCTTATGCCGCTCTGTGAAGTCGCACCTTCGATAATGAGGTTGCTAATCGCCGCAGCTTTCGGCCTACCACGTCTCGAGCATTCGGATTTCGATTCGCCGCTATCCGGCGGGCTATAAACCGGGCTATAAACATTCTCCGACATTCCCGAAACTTAAAAATAATAAAGGGGGATTTAAATAATTGGGGATTTAAACGCGGTTTAAAGGGGGTCGTTACCACACTCGCGGGAAAAACAAAGGCCGTAACCTAAAACGCGGGAAGCTCCCAATGCTGCCAACACAAACTGATCGATTAATATTTTTAAATAGTTTAAAACTAGTTACAAAATTAAAATTCTTGTTTAAACTAGTTATTTAGTAAGTAAAAAAAATTAAAAATAAAGTTTTGTTTAAAAATTTCTTTGAATTAGAGTGGTGGCCCCTCCAGAATTTGAACCCCACCAATTATAGGGAATTCCAGTCAAAATGGACGGTTTTCCTCATTATTGGGTAATTAAGAGATGTTTTTGGACAGTTTGGACCAATTAACGGATTTTTGGACCAACTAAAGGGCAGTTGAGCCGAATAATGGGAAGTTTGGACCGACTACAGGGGGGTTTGGACCGACTACAGGCTTTGCTAGAGGGCAGTTTGGACTAAACGCAGGGCAGTTTACACCAAATACAAGGTAGTTTGAACCAACTAATGGCATTTTGGACAGAATACAGGGCAGTTTGGACCGACTACGGGAGTACAGGAAACTGCAGGGCAGTTTGGACCGACTATTGGGCAGTTAGGTCAGACCATTGGGCAGTTTGGACCGACCATTGGGCAGTTTGGACTGACCATTGGTCAGTTTGGACCGACCATTGGTCAGTTTGTACCGACCATTGGTCAGTTTGGGCCTACCGTTGGGTAGTTTGGACCTAGTATTGGGCAGTTTGTACCGACTATTGGACAGTTTGTACCGACTATTGGACAGTTTGTACCGACTATTGGACAGTTTGTACCGACTATTGGACAGTTTGCACCGACTATTGGGCAGTTTGTACCGACTATTGGTCAGTTTGGACCGACTATTGGCCAGTTTGGACCTACTATTGGGAAGTTTGGACCGACTATTGGGCAGTTTGGACCGACTATTGGGCAATTTGGGCCAAACATTGGGCAGTTTGGACCGACCATTGGGCAGTTTGTACCAAATAATGAACGTTAGGACCAACAGTAGGTCAATTTGGACAAAAAATAGATCTGTTTGGACCAACAATAAGTCAGTTTGGACTCATATCGTGCAGTTTGGACCCATTAGAGCCTAGAGGGCAATTTGGGCGATTTGGACGGACTATGGGGAAGCGTGTCCCACCAAACCAATGTCCAGCGTTTTAAAAATAAAAAATGTTTGTTAAAGTATTATATTTTCTTTAAAGTAATACCAGCAGCGAACTAAACAACCTATGAGGGTTTTGGATCCATTATTGGACCATTTCGAACCATTTATGGACGTTTTAACTAACTGTAGGGCAGTTTGGGACCCGTTATTGGACAGCTTGGACCCATTAATGTACCTCGGACCAACTATAGGCCTGTAGGCAACTATAGGGCTGTCTGGACGGTTGGCCCCTCCACAATTTAACCCCACATAAAAATAGCAGATTTTAGCATGCAATTTTTAGCAGATTTTTTTTTTATTATTTCAAACAGCTAAAGTAACAAAATAAAATCTATTAGGTAGATTTTTTTAGTAAAACCTGTGGCATCTAGCCCAAATATGTTCTCGAGGAGCAGTTGGCAGCATTGCTTACAACAATGAGGTTTCATTACGGTTCACGTCTATCACTTATCAGGACTCTAATGCGGGCTGTCATACAAAAAGTGACATCGGCCAATGCCAAAACTACAGGTTGGCCAACATTTACCTTTGTTTCAATTTGACGTTTGTTTTAGACGGAAAAATAATCTCTTCGATCGGTCGAGGGCTTTGCGTCCTAATCGGCATCTCGAGATCGGACACATCGAAGGATTTGGACTACATGTAAGTTGGCATCCCTGTTTTGACGTTGGTAACACTGATTTTCCCCAGAGTGAATAAAATATTGAATCTCAAGCTATTCGAGGACGATGAGAAAAAGTGGAAGAAATCGGTGAAAGATGCGTCGGGGGAAATTCTCTGCTTGAGCCAGATCACGCTCTGTCACAGTCTGAAAGGGAACAAACTCGACTTCCACCGGGCGATGGCGCCGAGCGAGTCGGCCGAATTTTACTCGCGAGTCGTCGCCGAGCTTAGGAACCGATATTGTGAAGAAAACGTTAAAGGTTCGATGTTACAGAATGGCCCAAAACAGGGAAAAATTGAAGAGTTTGGACTCATCGCAGCGCATTTTGAAGCATTTAAAGCAGTTTGGTCCCATTTTAGGGAACGTTGGGTCGTCTGTATTGGGATACAGAGCAGTTTGGGCCCATTATTGGCCAGTTTGAGACCCATTAAAGGTCTGGTTTGGACCCAATGTGGGACAGTTCAGTTTGGACTCCCTATAGCATAGTTTAGATCGTTTAAAATGCATACTTTGGTCCCATTGTTGGGAAGTTCATACCCATTGTAGAGCAGTTTGGACCAATTATAGGTCATTTTAGAGTCTATAGAGCAGTTCGGACCAATTATTGGCCAGTTTGGACCCTTTACTTGGCCACTCTGGGCCGATTGTTGGCCAGTTTGGACCCATTTTGGCCACTTTGACCTATTATTTGGCCAGTTTGGAACCAAAAGGGGATGTTTGGACCCATTGTTTGGCCAGTTTGACCCATTTTGGTCACTTTGCACACATTGTTGGCCACTTTGCACACTTTGTTGGCCACTTTGGACCCGTTATTTGGCCAGTTTGGACTCTAACGTGGATGTTTGGACCCATTATTTGGCCAGTTTGGACCCATTGTCGCCCACTTTTGGCCCATTATTGGTCAGTTTGGATCCATTGTTGCCTGTTGGTCAGTTTAGACCCCCTTTATTGGCCAGTTTGGACCCTTTGTCGGCCAGTTTGGACCCACCGTCGGGCAGTTTGGACTCATTATTGGCCAGTTTGGACCCATTATTAGCCAGTTTGGACCAATTATATCGCATTTAGACCTAAAATTGGACTAAAGGGTCGATAGTGCGGTTTCGACCTACCAAAGGGCAGTTTAGATCCACCCATTTAGGACCTTTTTAACCAGAAAATTGAAAGAAAAAAAAATTCCCTCACTTTTCCACGTTCCCGAAATTTCCCTAACTTTTCATTTTTCCCTGTTGGCGGCTACCCTGTTTCTGTGTTTAACTTTTTCCTTATATCAGCGAATCCTAAATTTTGTGAATTTTTAGAAGGAATTTTCGGGGAGCATCTCATAATCGGGATCGAAAACGACGGCCCGGTCACAATTTCGCTCGAATCTCCGACCCCGACCAGCGACAACGAAGAACAAACAGTTCCCGACGTCGACTAAATATTAAGCTAATTTATTGGTAACAAATAAAAATCACAGGTTAAAATTATAAAATAAAACGAACTTTTAAATAATTAAAGCGAATTCAAATAGTCCAGAATGCTCTTGAAGTCTTTCTCGAGGGTGCCTTTGATATCGTCGCATTTCGCCCGACTGTAGCCGACTTCTTCGAAATCGTAGACGACCTGAAAGTTCAAATTTTGTATTTTTTAAGCCGAGAATTTGAAAATTTACTTTGAGAAGGTCGGGCTGAAGATGAGTGAGGAAGTCGAGGAAGGTCAATTTGAGTTCGTCGGAGTAAAAATGAAGAGTCCAGTCATTGCCACGATCTTCAATTTCGCAGCATCCGAATTCTAGCGTGAGCGACCCTTGGGTCGAATAAATACCAGAAATGTCCCGTATATATGCCTTATTGATTTTTTCAAGTGTCGAATTCATCAAAAACAATATCGCATCCGTAGCGACCAAATGGTGCCCTTCATAGTCTTCAGCGACGCTTCTTCTATTTCTGTTCTTTTTCTAGAAGAAAAATAAGTTAAGTGGCAGATGCCAGAATTTTGACCCGATGAAAAAAAGTATCGAAGTAAACCCCCCTTAATTTTGAGTGAGGAATCTATTGGCATCGAAAACTTTTGGATGCGACATACAGGGTGCTCCAGAACGACCCTAACTTCATTATTTTATAAGCAAACCCTATGTTTTGACCCTGGAAATCAATTGTACGCTTGATTTCCAGTAATTTTTAATTAGAACACTTTTTTGATAGGACCAAGCGTTCTGGGGTTACGAATACTGTGCCACCTGACATAGGCAAGCCTATTATCTGCCATAATTTTGACCTGATGAAAAAAAGTATTTAAGTAAACCCTCCTTAATTTTGAGCAAGGAATTGACTGGCATCGATAACTTTTGGATGCGACATACAGGGTGCCCCAGAATGTCCCTAACTTCCTTATTTTATATGCAAACCCTATGTTTTGACCCTGGAAATCGATTCTACACTTGATTTCCAGTAACTTTTACTTAGAACACTTTTTTGATAGGACCAAACGTTCCGTAGTTACGAATACTTTGGTGACGATAGCAGCAACCATGGAGCAGACGTCCAAAGCAGCAGAACGTTTGGTCCTATTAAAAATGTGTTCTAAATAAAAGTTACTATAAATCAAACGTAAAATCGATTTTCAGGGTCAAAACATAAGGTTTGCATATAAAATAAGGAAGTTAGGGTCGTTCTGGGGCACCCTGTATGTCGCATCCAAAAGTTATCAATGCCAATAGATTCCTTACTCAAAATTAAGGGGGGTTTACTAAGATACTTTTTTTCGTCAGGTCAAAAGTCTGGCTTTTATATTGATTTTTACCGAGGCTACAGCAAGGAGGATCGCTTGCATCCAGTTCGACATTGAGCGACTGTCAGGGGTCGCCAAGTAAAGTATAAAACTGTCGTTTTTGCGGTCGAAACGGAGTTTAAACGTGTATGGCCGACCCGATGATAGGTAGCGATCGCAGTAACTACATTCGCTTAGCGGAAGTCGCAGCGTGCGACAGTTCTTCAAGCTCGGTTTCACCTCCAACTCGCATTTTTGGCTTAAAAAAAATATAAATTTTGAATTTAAAATTTGTTCATACTTGATTTCTACGAATGCAGGCTCCCAATAGCCAGTGTTGGCACCAAATGAGAACATAAGGTGTTCCTTATAGGTGAGATCGTTGGAAGCGAAAGGGTCGCAGACGACCGCCCATGTCGAGTAGATCAAATCGTGAGATTTCGCTTCGGTCCTGGAGATTGCGGAAGCGAAAAAATCGTCGGGTGAGATTCTAATGAAATCGAGCGACTTTTTCGACTCTTTCGCACATGCGAAGTGGAGCCACGAGCAGAAATCTTGACCTCGGGTCGTGAGGAGGAATTTGCGGCCGTCTTGTAGCGTTATATGCTCCGGGCTTGGTCCGACGCAAACGTACTTCAAATCGCGGTAATCGATTCTGTGCATGTTAACCGTACGGTCAGCGCTTAAAGTCAAAAAGCATAATTCCTTTTCTGCCAGAAAGCATAAATAAGACTTCCCGTCTGTGCCAAGCAAATTGTACATCTGAAAACCACGGAAATAATATGAAGAAAGCAATGAATTCAGTTTTCACTAAAAACCATCCAAGCAATTTGTTATAGAAAGGGGAAACAGGTAACTGCATTGGTTGCTATGGTAACTGCAATGATAACCGCATAGGGTGCTATGGTAACCACGTTAGGTGCTGTGGTAATCACGTTGGTTGCTATGGTAACCTGTAACCACATTGGTTCCTATGTTAACCACATTGGTTGCTATGGTAACTGCAATGATAACCGCATTGGGTTCCATGGTAACCACGTTAGGTGCTTTGGTAATCACGTTGGTAAGTATGGTAACCAGTAACCGCATCGGTTGCTATGGTAACCTCTAACCAGATTGGTTCCTATGTTAACCACATTGGTTGCTACGGTAACTGCAATGATAACCGCATTGGGTTCCATGGTAACCACGTTAGGTGCTTTGGTAATCACGTTGGTTGGTATGGTAACCAGTAACGACATTGGTTGCTATGGTAACCTGTAACCACATTGGTTCCTATGTTAACCACATTGGTTGCTATGGTAACTGCAATGATAACCGCATTGGGTGCTATGGTAACCACGTTAGGTGCTTTGGTAATCACGTTGGTTGCTATGGTAACCAGTAATCGCATCGGTTGCTATGGTAACCTCTAACCAGATTGGTTCCTATGTTACCACACATTGTTGCTAGGTAACTCAATGTAACGCATTGGGTCATGGTAACCACGTTGGTGCTTTGTAATCAGTTGGTTGTATGGTAACCGTAACGAATTGGTTGCTATGTAACCTTAACCATTGGTTCTATGCTTAACCACATTGGTTACTATGGTAACTGCAATGATATTGGGTGCTATGGTAACCACGTTAGGTGCTTTGGTAATCACGTTGGTTGGTATGGTAACCAGTAACGACATTGGTTGCTATGGTAACCTGTAACCACATTGGTTCCTATGTTAACCGTTAACCACATTAGTTGCTATCGTAACCGCAATGATAACCGCATTGGGTTCCATGGTAACCACGTTAGGTGCTTTGGTAATCACGTTGGTTGCTATGGTAACCAGTAACCGCATCGGTTGCTATGGTAACCTCTAACCAGATTGGTTCCTATGTTAACCGTTAACCACATTGGTTGCTAAATGCTACGGTAACCGGTAACAACATTGGTTGCTATGGTAACTGCAATGATATTGGGTGTTATGGTAACCACGTTAGGTGCTTTGGTAATCACGTTGGTTGCTATGGTAACCAGTAACCGCATCGGTTGCTATGGTAACCTCTAACCACATTGGTTCCTATGTTAACTGTTAACCACATTGGTTGCTAAATGCTACGGTAACCGGTAACAACATTGTTGGTAACCACATTGGTTGCTATGGTAACCACGTTAGGTGCTTTGGTAATCACGTTGGTTGCTATGGTAACCAGTAACCGCATTGTTTGCTATAGTAACCTATAACCCAATAGCTTACTATGGTAACTGGTAACCGCATTGGTTGATGCTTAGGGTGCACCTGACATACACCATACCGACGCTTTATTTAGGTACCTTATAAATATTTGAGTTCAAGAAACGGTCGAGCCCTCGAATTGTGAAATTTTGTGCTTTTTTGAGTGTGAAATCCAATTCGGAGTCATCGAAATCGACGGCCGGTTCGGGCTTCATCGGACCAGGATAAAGAGACATCAGATGGCTCGTCGGAATTTTCTTTGAGAGTTTCTTGTCTTTTTGAGTTTTTTTGATTTCGACTAAAAAATGGAGAAGTTGGAAAAAAATGAATTAAAAACGTGGGTTTTGTTTACCGAACGTTTGCGGGTCTTCGGATCCTTCGGGCGCTCCGCGTTCCATGTCGAGGGCGTCGAGCGCTTTTTCGCCGGAGCCGACGAGTCCCGATTTCCACCAAGACATGGTCTCGACGTCGCACGATCGCCTTTCCCAGACGGTGTTTTTCGGACCGTCGCCTACGACCGTTTCGTGGAAGGAAACTCGCTTTCGCCGCTTCACGTTTTCCGCCGTCGGAGTCGAGGAGTCTGCGCCGAAAACGCTCTCGCACGAAGTTTCCATATGGAGGCCCGAATCGCCCGGCGAACTTATCAAAGATGAAAACGATGACGAGACAGACTTGATCTCAAGCCTCAGCCCAACACATGTAGTCGAGTCCTAAAAAATATTAACTCCTTGAGGGCTGTAAGGAACATTTGGAACCATTTCAGGGCCCACTATAGGGCAGTTTCCAAGTTATAGCGCTGTTTGGACCAATCATAGGCCAGTTGGACCAATCATAGGCCACTTTGGACCAATCATGGGACAGTTTGGACCAAGCAAAGGACAGTTTGGACCAAGCAAAGGACAATTTAGACCAAGCATAGGACAGTTTGGACCAATCTAGGGCAATTTGGACTAATCTAGGGCAGTTTGGACCTATAAAGGCAATTTGGACCAATCTAGGGCAGTTTGGACCTATCATAGGTCAGTTTGGACCAATCATGGGACAGTTTGGGCTAATCATGGGACAGTTTGGACCAATCATGGGACAGTTTGGGCTAATCATGGGACAGTTTGGGCTAATCATGGGACAGTTTGGGCTAATCATGGGACAGTTTGGGCTAATCATGGGACCGTTTGGACCAATCATGGGACAGTTTGGACCAAGCAAAGGAAGTTTGGACCAAGCAAAGGACAGTTTGGACCAAGCAAAGGACAGTTTGGACCAAGCATAGGACATTTTGGACCAATCTAGGGCAATTTGGACTAATCTAGGGCAGTTTGGACCTATAAAGGCAATTTGGACCAATCTAGGGCAGTTTGGACCTATCATAGGCCAGTTTGGACCAATCATAGGACAGTTTGGACCAATCATGGGACAGTTTGGGCTAATCATGGGACAGTTTGGACCAATCATGGGACAGTTTGGACCAATCATGGGACAGTTTGGACCAATCATGGGACAGTTTGGACCAATCATAGGCCAGTTTGGACCAAATCATAGGATAGTTTGGACCAATCATGGGACAGTTTGGACCAATCTAGGTCAGTTTGGACCCATCATAGGCCAGTTTGGGTCAATCATAGGTCTCGGTTTGGGCCAAACATAGTTCAGTTTGGACAACTCAAAGGGCAATTTGGGCCACTCGTAGCTCGGTTTGGACCAATCATAGTTCGGTATGGGCAAATCATAAGGCAGTTTGGACCAAACAAAGGGCGGTTTGGACCGAACATAAGCGGTTTGGACCGAATATAAGCGGTTTGGACCAATCATGGGACAGTTTGGACCAATCATGGGCCAGTTTGGACCAATCATGGGCCAGTTTGGACCAATCATGGGCCAGTTTGGACCAATCATGGGACAGTTTGGACCAATCAGAGGGCGGTTTGGACTATCATATGGCAGTTTGGACCAATCATAGGCCGGTTTGGACTATCATATGGCAGTTTGGACCAATCATAGGCCGGTTTGGACAGATCATAGGGCAGTTTGGACCAATCATAGGGCGGTTTGGGCCAATAGTAGGTCAGCTTGGACCAATCATAGTTCGGTTTGGACCAATCACAAGGCAATTTGGACTATCCTATGGCAGTTTGGGCCAATCGTAGTTCTGTTCTGACCAATCATGGTTCGATTAGGGCCAATTATAAGGCAGTTTGGACCAATAAAAGGGAGGTTCGGACCTATAATAGCCCAGTTTGGACCAATCATAGATTGGTTTGGACCAATCACAAGGCAGTTTGGACTAATTAGCTCTTTGACAAAATGGATTTGGACCATAAATTTACCAAAGGTGTGATCTCGAACTGCGCCAACGAAGTCAAAAGCAAGACGAATTTCGTGGAACAAAACTTGTCCCTGAGGAGCGACCCTTCGTCGTAGTTCTTCCTCAAGATCGCTTTGTCCGAAACGAGCAAGTGCATGTACGAATCGAGCGAGCGCTCGACAAGCGTGAAGTAGACCCAAAAGAGCGATCGCTCGCGATTGTCGGCGACGTGTTTGAGAGCCCTTGCGATCGCCTTCCGCTCGCTTTTATGCGTCAAATCGCGTACGACGTGCCAAAACGAGAATTCCGCTTCACGGAGTCCATGCGACAAAATCTCAGCGACCGATCGCACGACCAAACTATCGATTCCGACTCCTTTTTCTTCACTCGACACAACCTATAAATTATTAATCCCTTCAATCCTTCAATTAATTCAATATTGAGTGCAATACCTTTTATCAAGCTACAACAATAAACAAAAAAACTCCAACTAAAAACAAAATAAATAAATAAATAACTTAAAAAAAAAAAAAGTGCGTCTACAATGACACCCATCACCTCCCCTACCCTCGTGGACCCTCCCACCACCTCCTCTACGCTCTTGGGCTCTCCCATCACCTCCCTTACCCTCTTGGACCCTCCCATCACCTCCTCTACCCTCTTGGATCCTCCCATCACCTCCCCTACCATCTTGGATCCTCCCATCACCTCCCCTACCATCTTGGGCCCACCCATCACCTCCCCTACCCTCTTGGTTCTTTTCCTAGGACAAAAAAACCCTGAACAGTGTTGCCAACGGACCCACACATTGAGGTTTTTTAGACTAGCCCAATCTTTATAAATTGGATTAATCCGTCAAATAATAGTGAACAAAAGAATGAGTAAAATTAAAAATGACACCAAATTAATGAAAGTGCATATTATAAAAGTGCATCTACGTGTGACGTTAGCAATAAAATACCATTTCGATTCCATTTTTGAGATTTTGTAAAAGACAGTCCGTTTCTATGAGATCGCTTTCGAGCCTTTTCATAATTTAAAGCGGCATTTAAACAATTAAAATGTTCAAAAACATTGCGAAATTGTCAAACACAAAAAATTGCAAATGACAGGGCCAGCTGTCTCGAAATAGACGCAGTGTTGCCTCTAAAGTTAGTCAAAGTTGGCCACACTGATTGTGCTCCAAAACGGTCTAAAGTGCCTTAAATTTTATTATTTTATTGATTTTGAGCTAAGGAAATAAACGAAAACTGAGCTAGAAGAAGTTTTTCTGGAAAACTGTCAACTTATGTTGGCAGCAATGTCTAGGACACTTTTCAAACAGAACCTTCTCTATTGTTTATTCCAAAAATTTAAAAGATCAATTTATTTGTATTTTTACATTATTTTAAATGCGTTTTTCTTCATTATTGACGTTTGTGATCAGTTTCAAATTATGCCTCGCTATGCCGGACATGTTCGGTGGAAGGATCGCCGAAAAAGACAAAAATTGCTCGGAAATTAATCGTTGCCGCGTTTATATGACGAGGTTTTTAAATCAACTTTTGAAGAAGACGAATCTAAAAGTAAGTTTGATCATGAAGGCATTGGGGCCATCATGCATTGAGGAAGTTAGTAATCATGCTTATGAATAGTCCAAATCATGTGTGTGGAAGTTAACTGTCAGTTTTATATGAAGTTACCCACTGTGTGCATGAGAAATTTACCCCCCCGTGTACATGAGGAAGTTAATCAGGTGCTCATAATGCTCTGAGGAAGTTACCCATCTTGCGTTGAGGAAGTTACTCATCATGCTATGAGGAAGTTACCCACCTTGTATATGAGGAAGTTATCCACAGTGTATATGAGGAAGTTTCCCACAGTGTATATAAGGAAGTTGCCCAGTGTATATGAGGAAGTTACCCACAATATATATGAGGAAGTTACCCACAGTGTATATAAGGAAGTTGCCTAGTGTATATGAGGAAGTTACCCACAGTATATATGAGGAAGTTACCCATCTTGCGTTGAGGAAGTTACACATCATGCTATTAGGAATTTGCCCACAGTGTACATAACGAAGTTGCCCAGTTTATATGAGGAAGTTGCCCACAGTGTATATGAGGAAGTTACCCACAGAGTATACGATGAAGTTACCCATCAGTCAATGAGGAAGTTGCTGATTGTACGATTATGAAGTTACCCTATGTTTATCGCTGTTACATTGAGATGAGGAAGTTGCCCATCAATTGAGGAAGTTACCCATCATGCATTGAGAAGGACCCAACAAGAAAGTGCCCACAATGCTTTGCAAAAGTAATTACTAACAATTTTTTTCTTGTTTTAGGATTATCATTTAACAAAAGATGGATTCGTATACGTCCCAATCGAACTTATGTTCGATTCGTCATCTTTGTGGGCGATACAATCTTTCGCTCGCGACGATCGGGTCTGCGGGTGGGAGGAGCTCGACTCCGCTTTGGCGACCGTTTTCCGAGTCATAGGTGCAAAGCAGAACGAATTGAGCGAAACGGGCGATCAAATGGGAGACCCGGAAGAACCAACCGGTGACATAAAAAGATCGACTTACAGCGACGAAACGATCATAATTTTCGTCATATCGTCCATGGTTTTCATCGCTTTTTGGCTTCTTCTCTCCAACGTTTCCATTTTCAAAACGATCCTTTTACTCTCGATCGTCGCATTTTGCCTCGGACTCGGCCTAACTTGGTACACCGAGATTCAAAACGTGAGAATCGACGATGAAGTCAAAATGGCCCGCATGAACGGTATACCAGAAGAATGCTTCACTCAACCTTCATTTTGGGGCCAAATCAAAAATATTTTCTGTACGTATTCCAATAGAATGACACACAAGCAGGGTTACCAAAATTAAGAGCCTTCCTAAGTTGCCCTATTTTTTCAGACGGACAAACAAATCAATGCAAAGATTACCATTGGGCCCAAGTGAAGCCAATCAAGAAAGTAATTTTCAGCGAAATTTTCGTCAAAACGTTCACCAACATGGTGACATTGCCGATGCCGATTATCGGCGAAGCCTTAGGCAAAATGACGTTCAACTACTCAAGTATGGTGGAAAAAAAAAATTTTTTTTAAATTAATTTTAATTGTTTTCAGGAAATCTTCCGCTGGTCTCGGAAATTCTGACGTGGGTCATTTTTCCAATAGCCGTCCCCATTTTATTTATATTGTTTTTAATATTTTGTACAACCGCCGCACTCGGACGTAGTTTTACGGCTTCTTTACCATTTTTTTCATACACATCTCATCAACCCATACAAGAAACGAAAAACGGTAAGAATTTTGCTGTATTCTTAGCCAGGATAAGTTACTTAATTTTTTTTTAGAAATCGTTTTTATTCCTAAATAACCTTCAATCTTAGGTTATTCCTAAATAACCTTCATTCCTTGGTTACTCCTAAATAACCTACACTCAAGGATTAGCCATGAAATGATATTTTCGATGATTTCAGAGTCGAATCGTCTGACCGATTCCAGCAGCAAGAAAAAAGGAAAATGGGGGATGAAGAAAATTCGCGGTAGGTACCTATTTGATATATATATAAATTTTTCCTTATTTATTTCATTTATTGTTATACAGAGGGCATTTTCAAAAAACCACTCCCGAAAAGCCAGAGCGAAGCAAATATTTTGAAAGGTGAAAAAACAGTAAAATTGTTTTATTTAAAAATAATGGAGGTTTTCAGACAGAAGGAGGTTAAAACTGTTTTATCGGCAACGCAGTGAAATTTCGCCATCACAAATCGAAAGTATGAAAATTTGCATTTTTTTTTACCTTGTTGCAAGATTTATTTCAATTCATTGTTTTTTTAAGAAATAAGGCGGTTGCGAATGATCTGTAGCGATAGCGAAGATCAAGGTAAAAATTTATTGCCTTCGTTGATAACAAATTAACCTCTTATAACCTTAAACTGTAAAAGCGAAGGTTCCACTTTGGAGCTGTTATAATCTCTCAGGTGGACAAACAAACTAGATTTTTCTTCTTTATGAGCCCAACAAGTGGTGGTGGAGGTGTTACCTAGTTACCTAATAAAGTTTTAATTTTAGATACGTCGATGAATGAAGAATCCATCACAGGTGAACCAAAAATTAAGAAAGAATAAATTTACCTAAGAAATTTTTTAGAAAGCGAATACAACATTGTGAATCCCAGTGATTTGAGCGATACCACAGGTTAATTCTGGCACCTACGTCATTTTCATAATTCTTTTTTTTATTTTCTATATGTATATAGATAGCGTGGCAGATCTGAAATATGAGAAATCTCCAAAGTACAAAGGACAGCTTCCAGTACGGTACAAACGGTATTCAAAAGACAAAAAACTTGTTTCATATGAAGATAAATATTTTTAAGTCACAAGAAATTTTTTCTTTCCCCAACTGCCTCCTAGATTTTATGGCCAATTCTCAGAATTGGACGGGTTTGTTTAATTCATGTTAAACACCGAAGAATAAGACAATAAAAATATGAAAAAAACGCCCTCAAGGACAATTAAAAAGCAATGCAAGCGTCAGATTGTAATTAAAACTATGAATAATGGTTCGTAAAATAGATTTTAGAAACTAAGACGTCGTAGTATAGTATTCGTGACGTCATTTATTTAAGAGGGGAAAGGTTTTTTAGTCCGAAATGCTTGGATTAGCGTGGTTTTATCAGAAACTTTGGTATCAACTGAGACGTGAGCTTGAAAAAAAAAAAAGCGGATAACTCCACTATTATTTGGTCGGATTACCGGGGTTTTGATAATCTCTGAATGAAGTTCAAGCTTACGAAGTAATTCGTCCGCCAACAGAAAACTCGACTCATATTTGGTCGGATTAGCGGGGTTTTCGTGATTTTGAAGTTCAAGCTTACAACGTACGTCACTAGAAAACTGGACTCTTGTTAGGTCGGATTAGCGGGGTTTTCGTGATTTCGAGGTTCAAGCTTACTGCGTACCTACGTCATCTTTCAACAGAAAACTGGACTCTCGTACGGTCGGATTACCGGGGTTTATATGATCTCGAAGTTCAAGCTTACTACCTACGTCATCAACCGACCGACGACTCTTATTTGGTCGGATTACCGGGGTTTTTAAGATCTCGAAGTTCTGGCTTACTACCTTCGTCATCCATCGACCGATAACTCTCATTTGGTCGGATTACCGGGGTTTACAGGATCTCGGAATGACGTACTAGTTTACCTACTCCGTACGTCATTCATGAACATATTTGGCCCGATTTCGTCGGATTACCGGGGTTTTCATGTTCCGCTTACCTCGTACCTTTGCTCGTACCTCATCCATCAACACATACATAACTTGACAACTCGACCCCGATTCGAATTACCGGGGTTCTCTCCCAAATGTCGGATAAACGAGATTCTGCGGCGATATTTGTTGACCGTGGATTGTTCCGTTTCACAACATGAATTTCTAATTAAGCTTATCAAAAGGCAATAAAAGAAAATTAGCATTAACATTAAAACGGCCCCCGTTTGTCCGATCTATTTTTAACACGAATTTGTTTCGTGAATAAATGAAGTCATTCGTCAAGAATTTCATTGGTCGCGCCTTCGATTTCTCACATACGGAAGTGCTGCGAAATGTCGCCTTTCGCCATATTGCCATGTCAGATGCCAGGTTTCAACGCTAGGGGCCTGTTTGGGTTAATTTTAGTCAATAAATGGTCCATTCTCGTTTAAAAAGTTGAAATTATGCTGTAAAAAAGGGCCAGATTACCCCCAACTCACTTCTTTATAGCTGCACATACCCTCCATAATCTTCATCGCCCTAGAGGGTCCCCCCCCCCCACCAATGACTCCCAGCAACCAGATTACCCCTCAACCAGGGGCGGACTGGGACCTTAGGGCGTGGGTGGGTTTACAGTTAAGGGGCGCCCGGTTGCAGACAGAAAATTGGCTCTTAGAAAAATATATTCAGCGAAAACAGAGGTTCCCAAACTTTTCCACACGCCCACCTTTTAAACAAATTAAAACCTTTGCCCCCCTCCCCCAGTAAAGTTTTGAATGTTAACTTTGAGGTTTTTGAAGGAAATTTGGGTTTTAAATTGTTGATTCTGAGGTTTTTGATAAAAGAAATTGCACTTGAAACGTTGATTTTGAGATTTTTTGACAAAAAAAATTTGCTCTTATAACCATGAGTTGGAGGTTTTTGACAAAAAATTGCCAATTTAAAGTTGATTTTGAGGTTTTTCACGAAAATTTGCCTTTATAAATGTTGATTTTGAGGTTTTTTGACGAAAATTAGGCTTTACAAATGTTGATTTTGAGGTTTTTGACGAAAATTTTGCTTGTTGATTTCGAAGTTTTTTGACCAAAATTAGGCTTTAAAAATGTTGATTTTGAGGTTTTTGACGAAAATTTTGCTTGTTGATTTCGAAGTTTTTTGACCAAAATTAGGCTTTAAAAATGTTGATTTTGAGGTTTTTGACCAAAATTTGGCTTTTTAAATGTTGATTTTAAGGTTTTTGTACGAAAATTAGGATTCATAAATGTTGATTTCGAGGGTTTTTTTTAACCGAAATTGGGCTTTACAAATGTCGATTTTGAGGTTTTTCACGAAAATTTGGTTTTTAAATGTTGATTTCGAGGTTTTTTGACGAAAATTAGGCTTCACACATGTTGACTTCGAGGATCTTACTTTTTTTTTGACGAAAATTAGGCAAATGTTGATTTCGAAGTTTTTCATGAATTTTTGTGGATATTTGCACACACACACACACACAAAACTTGAGCTTTCCCACACCCCCCTTGGAGACAGCTTACTGAGCAAAAATAACGCCAAAACCTGACCCGGGGGGCGCCGCGCCGCCTCTATGTATTCTCGGTGGGGCGCGGGTGGGTTCTCCCCCCCCCCGGGCCAGTCCAACCCTGCCCTCAACTCTAGCCTCCCAGTACCTAAAACTAGCCCTCCCCCCCAATTACTTGTATGATCCCCCCAACCATATAAATATCGATTAAATCGGTCAAATATTGCGGAAGTTATGGGCCGATTGGGGGGGGGGGTCGTGAAGTATTGGGTTTTAAAGGAGCCCAATTTGCGATTCATCGCCCAAACTTTAGCCCAACTTCTCGGTATACCGTAGCCGTCACCACTCATCATGGTCATCACCTCTGAAATCACTTCCTTTTCCTCGAAAAATCAAATCCGTAGGTAAAGTTTCATTGGTGGGGCTAGCTATGGTTGTGCGGGAAATATTTTTTAATAAAAGGCGCGCTCTTAGCCTCAGTCCTCTTTCATTCTCGGTTCTAGTCAGACACCATGGTTACCAAAGTTTAGTAGTAATAATAGGTAATAATCGAAAGTGCCAAATTTTTTTTATAGTATGAAAATCCTTCTTATATCGGTAAGTAAAATATTCTTATTTTATACAATTTAAAAACCAACACGAAAATTGGCTTTCAGATATAAAAATTGAGAAAATTGGTGAAAAATTGTGGAAGTTATGAGCATTTAAAGGTTTAGTCATGAAATCATTCTTGGTATCGAACAGCAATGAACTTTAAGTTCATTTTTGGGTGCTAAGGAGTTATCTGAACTGATTTATGAATAAGGTAACTTTTTTAGCACTTTAAATGAGCTTTCTAACGGTATAAATATTATTAAAATCGATCGAAAATTGTGGAAGTTACGATCGTTTAAAGGTTCAGTCATGAAATCTGCTGAAACATCAATGAACTTTAAATTCATTTTTGGGAACTAAAGAGTGATCTGAGCGATTTTATGCACTGAATAACTTTTATAGCCCTATAAAAGAGCTTTCCAACGATATAAATATCGATAAAATCGATCGAAAATTGTGAATGCTACAGACGTTTGTACGTTCAGTGGCGCTTTGAATGTTTAAACGTCTATAACTTCCACAATTTTGGATCGATTTTATCAATATTTATACCGTTCGAAAGCTCTTTTCAAGAACCTTCGAACGGTATAAGTTAAAAAAAAAATCGGTCAAAAATTGTGCAATCTAATTCCATGTGAATTCGGTATTTTCGCCTAAATTATTCTTGTGATTTCCGCTTGGGACGTCAAAAAATCTATTTCAAATTGTTTATTCTTTTGAAATGACAAAGATGCACCCTTTTATTAGTACAATGAGTCATTTTTTATTAAAATTTAATTTTGTTTATTTTACGCTGATTTATACGGCGGAAAGAGGTTTTTCACATTTTTTCCTCTCCAAGGTATTCGGCCGTGAAATTATGAATGACAATTAATTCGAAAAGATAACAATATTTGGAAATCCACTTGAAAAATTTATGAATAAAAAATTTTCGCCGAAAACGTTCGAGTGGTAGGAAATCATAAGTCGGATTATTTGAGCAATTGAATGGTTTGGGCCCCTGATTGTATAAACAGTTTGGGCGGTTAATTGCAAATTGGGCTACTTTGAATGCCCAATTTGATTATAAGTTGCCCAAACTGGCAGCATTGCTTTTATGAAGTGCATAAAATTGAATAAACAGTGTTGCCAGTTTGGGCTAGTTATCCCAAATTGGGCTACTTCAAAATACGCCCAATTTGAAGAGGAATAGCCCAAACTTTATTAATTTGGGCATAAAATTGAATAAACTGTGTTCCCGTTTTGGGAAATTTCGAAAATTGGGCTACTTCGAAATAAGCCCAATTTTGTTAGAAGTCGCCCAAAGTGGCAACATTGCTTTCATAACTTTGGGCCTAAAATTTACAAAACAGTGTTCCCAGTTTCGGCGAATTACCGCGAATTGGGCTACTTCGAAATAAGCCCAATTTGAAGAGAAATCGCCCAAATTGGGCTACTTAAAAATAAGCATAATTTGAAGAGAAATCGCCCAAACTGGCAACCTTGCTTTTATAACTTTGGGGCTTGGGCCCAAAATTGACAAAACAGTGTTGCCAGTTTGGGCTATTTATCGCAAATCGGGCTACTTCAAAATAAGCCAAATTCGAAAATATATCGCCCAAACTGGCAACATTGCTTTTATAACTGTGCCCAAAATTGACGAAGCAGTGTTGCCATATTTGTAAAAAAGACGAAATTGTGAATTTTCTGCAAAATAATGAAGTGTGTAGCTCTTATCCTTGTGTTTATTTATCGTTTTTTTTATTTATTTTTTTTTCGTGAGATCCGTTCAAAAAAAGTTGTTTAGTTAACAGATTCTTCTATCAAAGTAGCTGAGTAGTTATC
The DNA here is from genome assembly GCA_018703685.1 of Orius laevigatus. Classification (NCBI taxonomy): domain Eukaryota; kingdom Metazoa; phylum Arthropoda; class Insecta; order Hemiptera; family Anthocoridae; genus Orius; species Orius laevigatus. The sequence goes on from JAGWEN010000782.1 coordinate 24,990, forward strand.
GTACCTTGTACTTGTCGGGATTTCCATTTTGTCTTCGAATTCCGCAGCCCAAGCCCTTTTTCTATGAACATTTGCAGTTCATTTCTTGGAATTTTTTACTATTTTTCTCACAGGATAAGTTTTAGTAGGGATCGAGAGGGCAGTGGCCAGTGGTACCAACATGACGAAGAAAGTAGATTTTGATCAGTTTGGCCAACTAATGAAATTTACCTATGACAGTGTTGCCAATTTCACCCCCCCCCTCTTTTTCTCTTTAAAATTGCGTTTTTTGAAATGGGAACGATTTTTTAATTATTTTCGATGGAAATGATTGACGAGTGAGTTCACCGTCTTGAATTAGAATCCGCTTGAATGCACAACACAAGCCTCCAAGTGCAATTAGTCAGATATCGGACCAAATTAGAAGCGTCCTTCAATAATTTTTTAAAGGCTTGACCCAGCTTTGAAACTAGCCAACCCTCCCCCCCCCAGCATACGTCATCAGTGTTACCACCGTTGGCAACACTGAAAGGAGCGGCCGCGTCCGTCATCTTTCTCTTTTCGTCTTTCCGGCGCACCCTGTATGACACCGAAAATAGACGACTTTACATAAAATGACGGGCTAGATTACGTAAATAAACAAAAAAGGAACGTGACGCGCCTCGAAAAATTCGATCATCGTCGTACAAAAATTTATGTCCTGACCTTGTCCGGAATAATGGGATTCAAATGTCATGTTGGCACCGTTGACAAAGAGCACTTAAAAGAATTAACTAGTCATTAGCCAACACTGTTCCTATATGGGGAGGGGTAGATTGGCAACACTGTCTAAACTACTTTTTGTGACGTCAGAGCTGGTACCACTGGAGTATCTCTTGTAAATAAAGTGAAAAACAAAAATTTGGTGGTGGGAATTGGCAGCACTGTATTTATGTCATATTCTTTGGTCAGGGTTGGCAGCACTGGACTATTTCTTCTAAATAAAGTGATTCGTTATGTGCCCCCCACCCGGAGAACTTAACTTTGAGTTTTACTCAGCTCCCTCTAAACCGATCGACTTGAAATTTTAAGGGTTTTCATTTAAAAGAAGATCTGTGCCAAATTTGAGAACAAAATCCACGATTTTCTCTGAGAAAAGCTCTGTATCCAAATTTGTTTCCATATGATATGTCGTCACATAGAGCTACATATAATGTAGGCCTTATAAAGAATTTTTATAGTTTGTTTGCTTTATGATAAATGTCACTCCTTTTGATAACGAAAAAGAATCGTTTTACCAAACTTTCGATAATTTGTTTGTATTCAGATTTTGGGGCTTTTCGTTGGTGGTGAGGGGGCTTTATATGCCGAGTACTGCCGAGACCTCGGATGCTGCTACGGTCGCCAGGACAACTGCTCGAGGGTCCTCAGCAGAACGTCGTCGTGTTATTGCGACGAATTTTGCGTTGAGAACCGTCGGATTTCGCCGAGGAAGAACAGAGACTGCTGTAGCGACTACGAAAGCAGGTGCCGCAGAACAGAGCCTCCCGTCAGCCTCGTCGCTAACCTAAGTAGGTCCTCAGGAGTCTTGAACAGCTGAGAAATTTGGTTCCTGCGGATTATCTGCCAGAATTGTGACCTGACGAAAAAAAGCATTGAAGTAAACCCCCCTTAATTTTGAGCAAGGAATCGATTAGAATTAACAAATTTTTGATCCGACATACAGGGTGCTCCAGAACGATCCTAACTTCCTTATTTCAAATAAGAACCCTGTGTTTTGACGATGGAAATCGATTTTAGGGTTAATTTCCAGTAACTTTTACTTAAAACGTTTTTTTGATAGGACCAAACATTAAGGAGTTAAGGGCCACTAAACAGGACCAGAAATTCGCAACTCCAGAACGTTTGGTCCTATCAAAAATATGTTTTAAGTAAAAGTTACTGGAAATCAAGCGTAGAATCGATTTCCAGGGTCAAAACATTGGGTTTGTATATAAAATAAGGAAGTTAGGGTCGTTCTGGAGCACCCTGTATGTCGGATCCCAAAGTAATGGATGCGTCGATTCCTCGCTAAAAATTAAAGGGGGTTTACTTCGGTCTTTTTTTTCGTCAGGTCAAAAGTCTGGCAGATCTAGCGTTCCTAAACCAAACTGCCAAATGCGAAAATTATGTCGTCTGATTTTTCAGCTTGCTATGACAGAGCATCGGGAAGGTTTTTCCGACAGGGCGAAGTGATGAAAATAAACTGCAACAAATGGTATTCGATGCTAAAGAGTGGAAGAGATTAACGCCTATTTTGTAGCACGTGTTCAAACCTTGGAGATGACATGAACATCGCATGCGAGACGGAAGAGTGCATGGTGGACGAAAGGAGGATCGAGGAGGTCAATAGGGAACGACTAGGATGGAGGGCGGGTCGGACGGAAGAGTTTTGGGGCGAGAAGCTAAAAGACGGGTTGAAAATGAGGGGGGGAACGTTGAGCTTTAAGCGACAAGTGGGGAAGATGAATCCGAAATACGTGCGGGTTTCCGATGACCTTCCGGAAAGGTTCGACGCCCGTGAGAAATGGCCCGGCTACATCAGAGGACCTGAAGACCAAGGGAACTGCGGAGCGTCGTGGGCTTTCTCGACCGTCTCCGTTGCTAGCGACCGATGGGCCATAGCAACCAAAGGAGCATTCAGGGAAGGACTCAGCACAAGGCATCTCTTCGCCTGCAGCAAAAACCAGCAAATGTGCGACGGCGGCTACGTCACTCGATCGTGGTCGTTCATCAAACGAAATGGGTAAGGTCTCCTATACTCGAACACGTTAAGATCTTCCATTCTAGCCTCCTCCCTGCGCGATGCCTCCAATGGTCAAGCCCAAACGGTCGCACTTGCGATTTTCTTCAGCCTAGCAAAAAAGCCAAAGAAGCCTCATGTCCAGACGAAAACGGAAGAGCAGAACTAAGACGTATGGGTCCCGCCTACAGGTTAGGAGGACCAAGAGAAATCATGCAGGATATCTACACGAACGGTCCTGTACAAGGTAAAATTATCCTCCATTCACAATTTCCGCAGCCATCATAACCATGGACCGAGACCTATTTCTCTACAAATCAGGAATCTTCAAATGCCAGCCCAAAAGAGGCAAAATTCAGTACCATTCTGTCAAAATAATCGGCTGGGGAGAATCAAACGGAAATAAATATTGGGTACGTATCTATCATACATATATGACGTCATTTCTTTTCTAGCTGGTAGTGAATTCATGGGGCACTTCATGGGGAGAAGGTGGCCTTATGAGGATAGCACGTGGACGTGACGAATGTCTCATCGAATCCTTCGTGATTGGAAGCTTCACACAAGGCGCATCCAGAAACACAAATCCGTTATATGACGCAAAATAATTCGCACCAGTGGCTCCGCCGAGCGGAATTTTACAACAACTAAAAACATTCTCCGACCATTTTTAGTTACCTGTTATTTTTGTTTTGTTTTATCCTGTGGTATATTACCATGGATTTTAATGTGTTCATTAATAATAATTATTTTCTGTTTTTACTACCTATTTTTGTATTAATTAACAAAACTGTGCTAATAAAAGCATTCGAAAAATCGAAATTTAGCGAACCGCCTACCCCAAAAATGAAGATATTGGTAGAAAACGACCGATCTTCACCAAATTTTCACCATATAATATGATAATGTACAGGGTAGGTCCTCAGTAGATTCCCAGCAAATGAAGGTCTGTAAAAAAAAAATCCACTTTTTGAAAAAGTTCCCATTTTGGGGGTTCCACTTCCATAGCTATCAGACTAGACATCTTTTACATTTTTTTTAAAATATTTCTTTCAAAAATAGAGGAAACGGGAAATAAAAAGGGAAATTTTGAGGTAATTTTTCTTTTAGAGGGGTTACAACACTGGATCATTTTCAATGCCTCTTCGATCATAAAAGTCTCAAAAAGTTGAAATCAATGCTGCCAACATTACGATTGTCCTTATTTTGTTTAAAATCATATGATTTTATAAGTATAAAAAACAGAAATTTAAATAATCGTGACGTCATAGCCGGTGTCTTTTATCATTGAAAGGAAGGTTTCATTACGTAAAGTGTTATCTTTCTCGTGGTTGTTTTTCTGATGTAATATCAGCTTTTGTTAATTCGAATCGTGTTTTAATTGTAAAAAATTGCCGTTTTTGTTGAATTAAAATAAAATGTCGTGGCTTTTGGGAATACGTCGGGATCCGCCTCAGAACATGGAAGGTCTTGGTGGGGGAGGGGACGTTCCGCCCGCCGGTGGGACTCCCGATTTCTCGAAACTGGACGAAAAGACGAAGAAATCGATGGAGGCGTATAGATTCGACTCTTCGGCTTTGGAGAGGGCAGCCCAGGCCGCTAAAGAGCTCGAAAAATCGAGTAGGTCGAGTAGTTAATGGTATATTGATTATTTTTCTTTTAGAACATTCGAAGGAAGCCCTGGAGCTCTCAAAGCTTCAAGAAGTGACCAAACAGAATGAGATGATGGCCAAAATCAAAGAATTTGAGATGATGACCGAACAAGCGAGGGTCGACCAGAAACGTGTCGATGCCGAAGAAAGGAGAAAGACGATGGCCGAGGAAGCGAAACTTCACCAGCAGAAAGCGAACTATCAGGACCAACTCGCCCGACGACGTCACGAAGAGCAGCTAGCTCAGCAGCAACGGATGAACGACGAAAACCTCCGACGTCAAGAGGAATCTGTAGCGAAACAAGAAGCGATGCGAAAAGCGACCATCGAGCACGAAATGGAGCTTAGAGGGAAAGTCGAGTCGAAACGTCTCGAAGCGGAGATGATGGCGAAAGCGAAAGCCGATCGAGAAAATCAAGATTTATTTTTAGAACAACTTAGGCTCAAAGCGAGCGAAAATCGAACAACAGTACTTGAATCTATAAAGTAAGAAAACTCAAGTTTCGGAAATTGCCAGATTAGGCGATTTATGGCAAATTGGGCTGGTTTTAATGTATTTTTGGATTGATTTGCTATATTTGTCTTATTGCAGAACTGCAGGTGATATAATCGGATCGGGAATTCATTCCCTCCTGACCGATCCTCAAAAGTCGCTAATGGCGGTTGGCGGACTTTCGCTTCTCGCTCTCGGAATCTACTCGGCGAAAAACGCGACCGGACTCGCCGCCCAGTTTGTCGAAGCGAGACTCCGAAAGCCGGTCTTGATTCGAGAAACTTCACGCTTTAGTGTCATCGATTCGCTTAAACATCCAATCAAAACTGTCCAGCAGTTAAAAAATAAACCGTCGGATGCTTTAGCTGGCGTCATATTAGAACCGAAATTAGAAGAAAGACTCAGGTATCGTAACTCAATCGATTTATAACATTTTAATCATTTTCTTTCATATCAGAGATGTAGCGATTGCAACTAAAAATACGAAACAAAATAGAGGAATGTTCCGTAATATATTGATGTATGGACCTCCAGGAACTGGAAAAACACTATTTGCTAAGGTAAAATCTTGAGTTTCATTATTATCTGGAACTACGATTAGATGGTGCTAGCTTGGTAAATCAGGGATTACCTGTACAGAAAACTGAGGTACCTATGTATACAGGGAGTGTCCTCTCTGTTTAAGTATGTAGATACTTTCTGTATATGTACTCCCTGTATACTCTGTATATATACTCCTGTATACTCTCTGTATACTATGTAGGTACTCCTTGTATACTGTCTGTATATGTGTAGATACTCCATTTATACTCTTTATATAGGTACTCCATGTATATTCTCTGTATAGGTCCTCCCTGTATACTGTCTGTATATATGTAGATACTCCATGTATACCCTATGTATAGGTAATCCATGTATACTTCATATAGTATACTCTCTTTATACTGTATACTCCATTTGTATACTCTCTGTATAGATACTGTATACTCTCTTTATAGGTACTCCCTGTATATTCTCTGTATACATATAGTATACAGTCCATATTGTATACTCTCTGTATAGATACTCCATGTATACTCTGTATAGGTACTCAACTTATATTCTCTGTATAGATACTCCACGTATATTCTGTATAGGTACTCTGTGTATACTCTCTGTACAGATACTCCATGTATATTCTGTATAGGTACTCCAAGTATACTCTCTGTATAGATACTCTCTGTATAGATACTCCAAGTATACTCTCTGTATATATGTAGATACGCCATGTATACCCTATGTATAGGTAATCCACGTATACTCCATGTAGTATACTCTCTTTATAGCTACTCCATTTGTATACTCTCTGTATAGATACTGTATACTCTCTTTATAGGTACTCCCTGTATATTCTCTGTGTACATATATTATACATTCCATATTGTATACTCTCTGTATAGATACTGTATACTCTCTTTATAGGTACTCCCTGTATATTCTCTGTGTACATATATTATACATTCCATATTGTATACTCTCTGTATAGATACTCCATGTATACTCTGTATAGGTACTCCATGTATACTCTGTGAAGGTACTCCACGTATACTCCATATTTTATATTCTCTTTATAGCTACTCCATTTGTATACTCTCTGTATAGATACTGTACACTCTCTGTATAGGCACTCCCTGTATATTATCTATATACATATAGTATATATTCCATATTGTATACTCTTTGTATAGATACTCCATGTATACTCTGTATAGGTACTCAACGTATACTCTATGTGTAGGTACTCCCTGTATATTCTCTGTATACATATAGTATAAGTGTATATTCCATATTGTATACTCTCTGTATAGATACACCTTATTGTATACTCTATGTATACTGTCTGTATAGGTACTCCATGTATACTCTCTGTATACGTGCTCTAAGTATACTCTCTGTATAGGTACTCCACGTATACTCTCTGTATAGATACTCCATGTACACTCTGTTAAGGTACCCTCTGTATATATGTGTGCATATACAGAGAGTATACATTATGAAGTACCTATACGGACATATACAGGGAGCATACAAATCACTAATTGTCCTTTTTTTTTTACTTCTAGAAACTAGCGACGCATTCTGGATTAGATTACGCTATAATGACTGGTGGCGATGTCGTCCCTATGGGTCGAGACGGCGTCACCGCCATGCACAAAGTGTTCGATTGGGCGAAAACTTCGAAGAAAGGTCTCCTCCTATTTATCGACGAAGCGGACGCATTTCTTGTCAAACGGTCTTCCAATACGATTTCCGAGGATTTAAGAGCGACCTTGAACGCATTTCTGTATCGTACGGGCGAGCAAAGTAATAAGTAAGTAATTTTCAGTGTCACGGTTGCCAACTTATGTTTTTAGGTTTATGTTGGTATTAGCGTCGAATACTCCTGAGCAATTCGATTGGGCGATAAATAACAGGTTGGACGAGATGGTCGAGTTCACTCTTCCTGGTTTGGAAGAAAGGGAGCGCCTACTTCGTCTTTATTTCGACAAATATGTCCTCGAACCTGCAGCACGTGGTCACAAACGTCTAAAAGTCGACGCGTTCGATTTTGGCCAGTTTTGTCGCGAAATGGCCGTGATGACTGAAGGGATGTCTGGACGTGAAATCGCGAAACTTGGCGTCGCATGGCAAGCGGCAGCGTATTCGTCGGACGATGGCGTCCTCACGCGCGAACGCGCTGAAGACAAAGTCCGCCAAGCGCTGCGACAGCTCAAGCAGAAAGTCGAGTGGCAATCGGACAAAGAGCGGATTGAAGCGAAAAGCATCTCTTACACAAGCAAAGAGTCAACGTACGCCCTTCCCAAGCAACCGACACCTCTTATCGAATCCAAAAACACTAAAACGACCCCATCAGGTAACCCTCAAACCAGAAGATCTTTTCAAAAATCATTCAAACCATAATAAACAATTTGACTTTTTAACTTCTTCACATTTAACCTTTACTGTTTTAACCGTCAAGTTATTGTACACCTACTTATTTAACCCTTTCCATCAATTTATTTTCTTTCTATTTTTGTTTTAGGTGCTCTAGCATGAAATAGTCACTTATCTAGGAGCGGCAACTTTGAATAGAAAAACTGGGAAAAATTTTTGTTGTTACCAAAAGTTTGTTTTGCCTAATTTTTTTTATTGTGTATCCCTAGTTCATTGTTATATAGATTTTTTTTGTATTATGTTTTTTTATTCCCAAATCACGATTGCCAACTTAAATAATTAATAAAAAAAGCTTGGATTTTATTCATAATATGTACAAGGTTATAAAAAAGAGGTATAATATCTAAGGCTGTCCAGTTGGTATAAGACAGGATAAGTCGTCGCCAAGTTCACCCCAAGAAACTCGGTAAGTTTGAAAAATGGTAACCCAGACTGCGATAATGATGGCCCAAACAAGGGCGCCAACTGCAGAAAAAACCACATCTAAAACAAAAAAGTTGGATTGGTAAGACTGGGCAAATATTGAAGATAAAACCAAGTTGGGTTGGTAAGACTGGGAAATAAAGCTCAAAGCAGTGCTGTTTGAAGGATGGGGAAATTTGAGCAAAAAAGGGAAATTTTTGGAGCATTATCGAAGGAAATTTATGTGATACCACACTGGCCTTTTATCAGAGCGAAAATGATGAGGGAAATTTTAAACGAAGAGGGGAAATATCAAGGGGGAGTATCGGGATTCGCAATTCAGCGGTTCTAATCAGTGCTGTATTTGCTAGGGAAATTTCCCTAAACAGCGGGGAAATTTAAACAAAGGAGGGCAATTTTTTGAAATCATACATATTGCAAGCCATGCCACAAAAATCAGGAAAAGGGAAATTTTCATTAAAATCACAGCACTGGTTTTTAGGTAGGTAAGATGAACGCAGTTGGTAAACCTGTGAAAACATAAAAGTTGGCAAGACTGAACTTACATCGTTTTATTTGTTTCTGTTCTTCATATTCAGGCTTGAAAAACGCTTCGTCGAAAAACCAGGCGGCATTCACAAGCCAGACGAGCGGCAAAAAGAAAAATCCAGCTAAAAACATCAAAAATTGGTTAATAAACAAAGAATACGGTAAAACACCGTTTTAACCACAAAGATTCTATTACCTTTGTAATACCAACGACAAATCAACAATTTCTCATCATTCTTAACTTTTTCTAAATCCATTTTGACGGATCTCAAAATAACCTTCTGTTCTGTTACCTCAAGGTTATCCAGTGTTGCCAACGTTCGACTTCCTTATCACAAAACCGTGTGGGGTTTCAAAAACGCGTTCAGTCGGGCAGTCGCCTTCAAAGTTCAAGGAAGACTGATTAATATTTAATTATTAAATTATTTAATAAAATCGTTCTTTTATTATATTTTTAAGGAAAAGAGGTAAGTTCTGTTCGTATTATGGCATGAGGGCGTTTTTAAAGGTCATTTTTATGAAATGATGACATTGTTGCATTAATTTAATCATCTTTTTGTGTTCAATCAACCATTGATTGTGCAATGTTTTGATAATTTGGGCCAAAACATGATTTATTCGTCCAAAACGGCTTTGAAAACATTTTAGGTTGGTAGCCCTGCTTTGGTCGGTTTTTCCCAACGTCTGAGAACTTCGATCAATCATTTCATTACTAAGTGTTTTGACATGAAAATTTTTTTCTTTCATCGGATTTGGATTTTTTTTAAAGTGCTTGATTATGTAAAAAAAAATTGCGCATGTTGGTACCCCTGGGATTTAGGTTTTTCCCAAGGGATTTTTTTGCACTAAATAATTGGATTATTGTCCAAAAACCTGATGTTGGCTGCAAAATACTCGAACTGAAAATTAGGTTTAGGACCAAAAATTGGTTTAATTCTTGGTTTGGTAAAAAAAAAAATTACGCAAGTTGGTACCCCTGGGATTTCGGTTTTTGCTCAAGAGTTTTCTTGTACTAAAAAATTGGATTATTGACCTAAAACTTGATTTATAATTCAAAATACTCGAACTTAAGGAGCAAAAATTAAATTTTAAAAAAATTACGCAAGTTGGTACCCCTGGGCTTTGCTTTTTTCCGATTTTTTCAAGATGTTTAGTGTTACCCCATTTTTATGAATGAATTGCATTTTTTTCCTTGTAAATACTTAATTTATGTTTTTCAATGCCAATGGAACATAATAACATGTAATTTAAATAAATTAACTTCCTTGAATCATTGGAAAATATCCTATATTAAGATTTAGCAGCTAAAAATGTAAATTTTGCGTAAAATAAAAATAAAATCGTATCGAAATCGGTCTAGTAGTTTGAGAGCAATTTTGAAGGATGATGATTATACTCCACAGGAGTCCTCGTGCCTCATCCCCATAGGTTTAGGAGGTATTTTCGGTATTCTATTTTAAAATGACGAGTTTGGGTTTAAAATGGAGCGATTCAATTTCTGGCATTGGATGAATGAAACGAGTTTGTCCCAGTAATTAAAAGGGGGTCGAGTAAAGTAAAGAAAAAACTAGAAAGTTCGTCCTCGTAACGTGATTAGTTTTTTGATTTTAGATAAGAAAAACAAAAAAGGGTTTTCCTACTAAACTGTAAATCTGAGACGAAAAGTCATTAAGACCTTTTTTGTAGAGAATTTAATTTGATTTCATTTTGTTCTTAATCATTTTTCGTCTAGGATCAACCGTTTCTGAGTTATAATCAAAATAAACTTTAGGCACCCGAATCTTCGTCTTCTGGAGGTCGAAGACCTCAATGGCGAAAGGAAAAGGAACTTCTAGGAAAAATCACGTTTTACACACAGAAATTCGATTGCGAGCCATTTCTAGACAGAATTTAGACGACGCTAGACCAATTTAAATCGTTTTAGACCGTTTCTAGACCAAACCTTTGATTTTAGAGAGAAAAAAATTGATTTCCTCCTAAACCGTAAATCTGAGACGAAAAGTCATTAATACCTTTTTTGTAGAGAATTTAATTTAATTTCATTTTGTTCTCTATCATTTTTCGTCTAGGATCAACCTTTTCTGAGTTATAATCAAAATAAACTTTAGGCACCCGCCGCTTCTAGACAGGATTTAGACGACGATAGACCAATTTAAATCGCTTTAGACCGTTTCTAGGGTTTAGATCGTTCCTAAACCATATTTAAACATTAGTAGACAGTTTATAGACCATTTTAGAACACGTTGGATCAAATAAAAACCGTTTTAGACCGTCTATAGACAATTTTGGACCGATTTCAACATTAGTAGACTGTTTATAGACCATTTTAGAACACGTTGGATCAAATAAAAACCGTTTTAGACCGTCTATAGACAATTTTGGACCGATTTAAACATTAGTAGACTGTTTATAGACCATTTTAGAACACGTTGGATCAAATAAAAACCGTTTTAGACCGTCTATAGACAATTTTGGACCGATTTCAACATTAGTAGACATTTTATAGACCATTTTAGAACACGTTGGATCAAATAAAAACCGTTTTAGACCGTCTATAGACAATTTTGGACCGATTTCAACATTAGTAGACAGTTTATAGACCATTTTAGAACACGTTGGATCAAATAAAAACCGTTTTAGACCGTCTATAGACAATTGTGGACCGATTTCAACATTAGTAGACAGTTTATAGACCATTTTAGAACACGGTGGATCAAATAAAAACCGTTTTAGACCGTCTATAGACAATTTTGGACCGATTTCAACATTAGTAGACAGTTTATAGACCATTTTAGAACACGTTGGATCAAATAAAAACCGTTTTAGACCGTCTATAGATAATTTTGGACCGATTTAAACATTAGTAGACAGTTTATAGACCATTTTAGAACACTTTGGATCAAGTAAAAACTGTTTTAGACCGTCTATAGACAATTTTGGACCGATTTAAACATTAGTAGACAGTTTATAGACCATTTTAGAACACGTTGGATCAAGTAAAAACCGTTTTAGACCGTCTATAGATAATTTTGGACCGATTTAAACATTAGTAGACAGTTTATAGACCATTTTAGAACACGTTGGATCAAATAAAAACCGTTTTAGACCGTCTATAGACAATTTTGGACCGATTTAAACATTAGTAGACAGTTTATAGACCATTTTGGAACACGTTGGATCAAATAAAAACCATTTTAGACCGTCTATAGACAATTTTGGACCGATTTAAACATTAGTAGACAGTTTATAGACCATTTTAGAACACGTTGGATCAAATAAAAACCGTTTTAGACCGTCTATAGACAATTTTGGACCAATTTAAACACGAGTAGACAGTTTATAGACCATTTTAGAACACGTTGGATCAAATAAAAACCATTTTAGACCGTCTATAGACAATTTTGGACCGATTTAAACATTAGTAGACAGTTTATAGACCATTTTAGAACACGTTGGATCAAATAAAAACCGTTTTAGACCGTCTATAGACAATTTTGGACCAATTTAAACATGAGTAGACAGTTTATAGACCATTTTAGAACACGTTGGATCAAATAAAAACCATTTTAGACCGTCTATAGACAATTTTGGACCGATTTCAACATTAGTAGACAGTTTATAGACCATTTTAGAACATGTTAGGTCAAGACTGTATAGACCTTTAATGTCAAATTTGCTCAATTAATCTTTTTTTTTTCCAGGACTTATATAGACTTCAGATCTGTGATAAAGAATAGAAATTTTAAATAGACAATGAAATCGTTATATCTCGTATTTGTCGCCTTTTTCGGTAAGTTTTCTTTTGTATTTTTTTTGTTCTTTTAGGGGTGAACGACTTATATCGGGTTTGACCTAATTGGATGATTAAAATGTGACTCCTATTATCTCCTATGGAGTCATTTTAAGAACTCGTTGCAATGATCATGTAGTGATTGCCATGGTGATGGAAACAGGGGGGGGGTTAGGTTGGCTACTCTGAATTCATGGACGTAAAATTGGATATTTTTATACCGTGATTGTATTTTTTTGCTGTTAGTAAACATCACGATCATCATTTTGTTTGTACAAACTGTCTTGTCTAAAACGTAATAAAACGTGACGAATAAATAAAAAAAAAGGAATGGATAAAAATTGTGCGGGGGCGTGTTTTATCTTTCATTCATTTAAAGCGAACTTTATCTTATTGTTATTTGTTGGTAGTTTTATTCCGATTTTACAATGTTGCCAACATAACTTCCAAATTCCGGTGTTTCGATTGAGGAGGCGGCGTCTATTATGTTTTTTCCCGATTCTTTCAGTGTTGCCAACTTAACTTCTGAATTTTTATATGCGAGGATGTCGTGCTTTTCATTCGACACCGGACAGTATGACCAACATTGCCGTTGTCCTTTTAGAAAAAAAAAATCCCTGTAAATTTCCCTTTTCCACACCATTTTTCCCATTTCGCAAAGAAATGGTGCGAAAAATGATGCTAAATATTATCCGAATTTGTTAAATTTCGGTAAAAACGATTCATTAGCAACAAATTGCTAAAACCTAAAATTTCCAGGAAATTAAGGAAAAAACCGCACTGAAAGTGTTGCCAACATAACATCTGAATTTTTATTTAGGTGTTAGTTTCTTGATTCTGGACAGGATGGCCAACATTGTGTAAGGAAGTTTTCCCTCCAGACGGTGTTGCCAACCTTATCAATGATTCTTCCTTGATTAGTCGATTCAGGGTTCTTCCTTATTCAGTGTAGCCAACTTGAAATTGAAGGTTTTCCCCTTGGTTTTCCTGATAGATGCCTTCTTGATTTTGCAGTGTTGCAAACATAACTTGTATGCAATGAACTATCAATTTTTGTTTTTTAATCATATTGAGCAAAATTTATAGATAATTTTAGAAAATTTTATTGGATATTATGGGTTTTTTATAGGATATTATGGTTTTTTGTTGATGTTTGTGCGCCATGGTGGGAGTCATTGCAATGTTGGTATGTTGGCAACATTGCCTCGAAAACTGTGCCTCCTGAATCTGCAAGTTCACAATTATAAAAAATATTTAAATTTTCAGAGCTGAGCAGCTGCTATGAAATATTTACCAGCGATCAAGATGTTAAAATAAAAGTTTTAACGACTTCAGTCCAAAAGCTTGAATTAAGGTTGGAAAAAACCAATTTAACCTATGTCTTATAACCTATACATTTATAGAGGAAAGTATGTGCCTTCGGGAGGTAATTTATATCTGGAAACCGCACACAGTGACCTCCTAGATGTTTCGCCGCGGAATTTCTCGTTAAACTCGTCGGAGCCGTTTCCATGGACATTTTCGGTGAAAGCGCTTCGGCCAGGGCGGGACACCGTCAGTGCATCCGTCCATGGCAACCAAACCGAAATCATGTAAATAAAATTATTATTTTATTATTGTTAACTGGTGTTTTTTAGACTCTCCGATGCATTTATTCAAGTATCGGTTTTAAAATTGGAAGAGCTAGCATATCTAAGTAGTGTGATCGGTTGGCTTTATTTCGTCGCTTGGTCTGTCTCGTTTTACCCGCAGGTCTTTGAAAATTGGCGACGAAAAAGCGTCGTCGGGCTCAATTTCGACTTTTTAGCTCTCAACCTCCTCGGCTTCGTTCTTTATTCCGTTTATAACTGCGGATTATATTGGATTCCGAAAATTCGGGTAATTGAGCGACTATTTGAAAAGTTTTGATTTAATTTGAACCTTTTTAGGAAGAATACTTTGAGGAGCATCCAGAAGGGTTAATACCGGTCCAATACAATGATATTTTTTTCGCAGTCCATGCAGTATTGCTCACAATAGTTACAATAGTTCAGTGCTTCATATATGAGGTGATTGTTCGTTTTATATAAATAAACATCCACAATAACATCTTTTATAAATTTTTAAGCGAGAAGAGCAAAGGGTCTCCATTTTAGGTCGCCTCATTCTCGGTACGTTTTTCCTCGTACTCCTCGTCACATTCGTCCTCCCCTTTACGGGCGTCATGACCTGGCTCAACTTCCTCAACGTCTGCGGGACGATCAAATTGATCATTACCCTAATCAAATACATTCCACAGGTAAAACAAATGCACTTTAAGTTGGAAAAATCAAACTTTTTTTAGGCATACATGAACTATAAAAGGAAGACGACGGTCGGATGGAGTATAGGGAATGTCCTCCTAGATTTCGCCGGCGGGATCCTCAGTATCATCCAAATGATAATTGACTCATATAATTACGGTATTTTTATTACCCCAGGAATAAAATTTTTCTTATAATTTTAACATTTTAGATGACTGGAGGTCGATATTGGGCGACCCATATAAATTTGGACTTGGACTATTCTCAGTTGTCTTCGACGTATTGTTTGTTCTTCAACATTACGTGTTTTATAGGTAACAAAAACTGAAAATCTTGCACATTTTGGGATTCTTGCACTTTTTTTTTTCACTCCCTTCGGGTTCTTTTGTTTCTTTCTCTTCGCCTTCTCATTTCGTTTTCTGTAAAGGGACAACTTTCCGCAAGATCGCATGTCGAACGCTTTCGAGATTTCACTTTTGCATGAAAATATTGTCTGGAGTGTCGGTTAAAAAATTGCTCAAAAACCGCTTTTTCCACGCGATTATAGGTTACCGGCGAAGAAAATCGGGAGCGACGAAGCCCAAATCCCGCTCAATATCGAAACCGAGAAGAAACCGCCCCACTAACTGGCCCCCGCATAAATAAAAATTAACCAAAAACATGGACATTTTGCTCATAACCAAAGGATTAACCAAAGATTGTAAATAAAAAGTTTCAGTTTAAAATTTGTTCTATTTTTTCTGGATTTACAGAAAATCGGCGACGAAAATTTATACGATTTCTGGAAATATCTGATATTTGGCGAACAGTATTATTTTATTTTGTATTACCCTAATAAAAAACAATAAAATTGTTCACGTTTCCTTTTATTCATCCTTCGCATGAGAAAAGCATGTCCTCGAATGGTAAGTGTTGCCAACTGCATGATTAGAAGGGTTACAAATTGTGTTGTTAACTAGGTTAAAAATTTTGGGTTATAAAACAGAAAAAAAAAGGTTAAAAACGATCACAGAAAAGTACATGAGGTAATTGGCAGGTTATAACCCAGGCCGGGTTCAAATGAATACAGGCATAGATACGAATTAAATTTCTCTTTGGCCTGTTTACAATATTTTCGGGTTATACAAAAAGTTGGCTGCCCTGAATTCTGAAGAGGTAAGGCGGAGGTCGAATAAGGTTGGTAGCAATGACTCAAAGCCATAAAACGTCACAAATGCCTAAAAACCATAATTCATTCTATAAAGTTGGCAAAAATAGATTCTAGCTAAATTCGGTTGGCAACAATGTTTTCCAGCCACAAATAGTTAAATGAATTTAATAATTTTTAAATTATCATGTTTTTGTTTTCAGGGCGAGCAGATATGAAGAAATTGAAGGAAGTTCCATCAGTTCTCAGGAAGAAAATAATTCGAGAACGATATACGAAGACAACTCGCAAATTAAGTAAAGCGTTCAAATTTGGATTAAAACAGTCGAATAATTGGTTTTATGCGATTTTAATCCAAGATGCAGAGTTGCCAGATTGGGCAGGAAATGGCAAATGGTGCTAAAGTTTCCCAAATTGGGTGAAATCATCGTCGAAATTGGCCAAACTGGTCCAAATACTGATAAAAAGGGCAAACCTGGGTTGCCATGGTGATAAATCGGTTGCGTGTGTGTGTGTGAATCCCACAGTTGGCAACACTGGTTATGGTTGCCAGGGAAATGAATACCAATATGTGGCTAAATTCCCTGAAACCAGGGTTGCCATGGTGATAAATCTGTTGTCCAAAATAGCCCGAAAGTTCTCCAAAATTGGCAACACTGGTCTAATTGCTGAGGACCAAATCAGAGTTGACATGGTGATACATAAATCTGTTGTGTGTGTGTGTGAACCCCAGTTGGCAACACTGGTTGCCAGGGAAATGATATACCAAAATGTGGCTGAATTCCCCGAAATTGGCAATTTTGGCCCAGTCCAAATGCTCATAAAAATTATTTGTTGTTGAAAACCAGGGTTTTCATGGCAATAAATCTTAAATCAGGGTTGCCAAGGCAACAAAATAGTAAGATTTGTGGAGGGGGGACCGGACAACTGGCAACACTGCCAAGATATTAGAAAACTGAAGCATAAATTGGATAAAACCATACTTTTAAGTTGTAAACTTGAAGTATCTAAATTTTATTTATTTTTTGCAGCGAGAGGAGGGATTCTCAAAGTTCATCAAACCAAGGATCTGTGAAATAAAATTGTACAAACATTTCTTGTCGTTAAATTTTATATTTATTTAAATAAAACCTCAATAATCCTGAACCTAGCAGGTTTGTGAAAAGGAACGTCGAAAAGAAGGATTTCGGTTAATAAATTGAAAAAATTCTAGATTTGTGAAGGAAAAAGCTTCGGGTGAACGGTTTTCGACGCGAGAGCGACATTTATTTCTTTTTGTTGGCGTCCTTGAGGATTTTCGCTTTCAAATGTTCTTTGTATTCGATGATGTTCCCTTTCCATTTGGTGACCGTCCCTTTTTCGCAGACCCAGATCTCTTCAGCGACCTGCGAGATGAGTCGGAAGTCGTGAGAGACGAGAACCATTCCGCCTTCGAATTCGTTGATCGCATCGGCCAAAGCGTCAATCGTCTCCATATCTAAATGATTCGTCGGTTCGTCAAGAAGGAGAAGATGCGGCGCCTGCCACGCTAAATAAGCGAAAACGACGCGACATCGCTGTCCGTCCGATAGCTGACGAATCGGACAAACTTGCTGCCTCCCGGTCAAACCATATCGACCGATAATTTTCCTCATTTCTTCCCTTTCTTTGACATCAGGAAACGACTTCATCATATACTCCAAAGGCGAAATGTCCAAATCGAGCAACTCGTGAAGATGCTGGTGATACCTGGCGATCCTCAAATGCGAATTTTTCCGAATCATACCCTCATTCGGGATCAGATCTCCATAAAGCAATTTAAGAAGGGTCGACTTTCCAGCACCATTGGGCCCAACCAATGCCACCCTTGTGTCCAAATCGATACCAAACTCAAGATTTTTATATATCCACGGTGTTATATCATTATATCGGAAGCTGACATTCTGGACCATGATCACCGGTGGAGGTATCGTGCCACAAGATGGGAAATAAAACGTCACGATTTTGTCGCTCGTTACCTTCTCGGTCAATCCTTGAGCGACCATTTTCGCCAACGTCTTCTCCTTTGATTGCGCCTGGCGAGCCAATTTGGCAGAACCGTGACCGAACCGAGCGATGTAATTCTGCAAACTTTCATTATATACAAATTCCAAAAAAACTATCAAATTTACCTTCATATGAGCGATCTGATCTTGTTCCCAGTTGTACTGCTTCATTTGATTTTCCAACAATTCAAGCCTAGTTCGGACGAACGCATCATAATTACCCTAAAAAACCGTTAATTTGAAGAAAATGGAGGAAAATTTGAGCTTACCGTATAATATTTGAGACGCTTTTTGTTTAAGTGGATGATATTTGTGCAAATTCCATTCATAAAATCTTGGGAGTGCGAGATGATGACGAGAATTCGTTTATAACTAAAAAAAAAAGAGAAATTTTTAGAGATGAGGGGGTGGGAATTAGTAAAAAGGGCCCGAATTCGGGGGGGAGATCACAATTGGTCCGAATGTAGATAAAAAGGTTCTTGGTTCGTAAAATGGGCCCAAATCAGGGTCGCCAGATTGGGCAGTAAATGGCAATTCGGGTTACTTCAAAAGCAACATTACGGGGAAAAATCAAAATTGGCAACACTGGGTAAAAAAGTTTACGTTTTGAGTTCTTCTTCGAGCCAGACGCAGGCGTCGAGGTCGAGGTGGTTGGTCGGCTCGTCGAGGAGTAGAAGATGAGGTTTGACGTAAAGCGCTCTCGCTAGAGCGATTCTCATTCGCCAACCTCCGGAGAAGTCTTTCGTCTTTTTCGCTTGCATCTCTTTCGTGAAGCCGAGACCGTGGAGGATGTTGCCGGCACGAGCGGCCGCAGTGTCAGCGGAGAGCTCATCAAGTCGCTCATAGATGTCCATCAGTTGCTCTTGCGATTCTGCATCAAAATATTTGAAAAGTGGATCAAAAGGTAGGATTGGTTTTACCGTCGTCTTCGCATGCGACGAGCGATTCTGCGAGCTCTTCCAAGCGAACGCGCTCCTCGTCGACTTCCATGACGCACTCGAGGGCGGATTTGTCGCTAGCGGGCATCTCGCGAGTTAAATAGAAGATGTCGATGTGGTCCGGAATGGGGACTTCTCGGTTTCCGAGGACGGCTAAAAGACTCGATTTTCCGCTCCCGTTGAGTCCGATGACTCCGTATCGTCGTCCGCAGTTGAGCTCGAGCTTCGTATCTTGGAGGAGTTCGCTCCCGTGGAAGGTGATGCTGAAATTGTCGAATTTGACGTCTCGAGAGCGAGGGTGGACGGCGAGCGAGCCCGTACACGAGCGAGCCTCCGCATTCAATCGAGCGTCCGCTTCCAATTTCAAACATAACGCCTCTAAAACAAAGGAAATATTACATCAAACAGTTTTGCCGCAGGGGGCTTTATTCCCTTACAGAATGATAATGATAAGATTGCATGATTGTTAGGGTGAAAAGGCATGACTGTTCAAATGAAAACTGCATGACTGTTAGAATGAAACCTGCATGACCGTTAGAATGAAACCTGCATGACTGTTAGAATGAAACCTGCATGACTGTTAGAATGAAACCTGCATGACTGTTAGAATGTAACCTGCATGACTGTTAGAATGAAACCTGCATGGTCGTCAGAATGAAACCTGCATGACTGTTAGAATGTAACCTGCATGACTGTTAGAATGAAACCTGCATGGTCGTCAGAATGAAACCTGCATGACTGTTAGAATGAAACCTGCGTGACTGTTAGAATGTAACCTGCATGACTGTTAGAATGAAATCTGCATGGCTAGAATGAAACCTGCATGACTGTTAGAATGAAACCTGCATGGTCGTCAGAATGAAACCTGCATGACCGTTAGAATGGAACCTGCATGACCGTTAGAATGGAACCTGCATGGTCGTCAGAATGAAACCGGCATGACTGTTAGAATGAAACCTGCGTGACTGTTAGAATGAAACTGCATGACTAGAATGAAACCTGCATGACTAGAACGAAACCTGCATGACTGTTAGAATGAAAACTGTATGACCGTCAGAATGAAAACTGCATGACTAGAATGAAACCTGCATGACTGTTAGAATGAAACCTGCATGACTGTTAGAATGAAACCTGCATGGTCGTCAGAATGAAACCTGCATGACTGTTAGAATGAAACCTGCATGACTGTTAGAATGAAACCTGCATGACTGTTAGAATGAAACCTGCATGACTGTTAGAATGTAACCTGCATGACTGTTAGAATGAAACCTGCATGACTGTTAGAATGAAACCTGCATGACTGTTAGAATGAAACCTGCATGGTCGTCAGAATGAAACCTGCATGACTGTTAGAATGTAACCTGCATGACTGTTAGAATGAAATCTGCATGGCTAGAATGAAACCTGCATGACTGTTAGAATGAAACCTGCATGACTGTTAGAATGAAACCTGCATGACTGTTAGAATGTAACCTGCATGACTGTTAGAATGAAACCTGCATGGTCGTCAGAATGAAACCAATGAAACCTGCATGACTGTTAGAATGTAACCTGCATGACTGTTAGAATGAAACCTGCATGGTCGTCAGAATGAAACCTGCATGACTGTTAGAATGAAACCTGCATGACTGTTAGAATGAAACCTGCATGACTGTTAGAATGTAACCTGCATGACTGTTAGAATGAAACCTGCATGGTCGTCAGAATGAAACCTGCATGACTGTTAGAATGAAACCTGCATGACTGTTAGAATGAAACCTGCATGACTGTTAGAATGAAACCTGCATGACTGTTAGAATGTAACCTGCATGACTGTTAGAATGAAATCTGCATGGCTAGAATGAAACCTGCATGACTGTTAGAATGAAACCTGCATGACTGTTAGAATGAAACCTGCATGACTGTTAGAATGTAACCTGCATGACTGTTAGAATGAAACCTGCATGGTCGTCAGAATGAAACCTGCATGACTGTTAGAATGAAACCTGCATGACTGTTAGAATGAAACCTGCATGACTGTCAGAATGAAACTGCATGGCTAGAATGAAACCTGCATGACTGTTAGAATGAAACCTGCATGACTGTTAGAATGAAACCTGCATGACTGTTAGAATGAAACCTGCATGACTGTTAGAATGAAACCTGCATGGTCGTCAGAATGAAACCTGCATGACTGTTAGAATGAAACCTGCATGGTCGTCAGAATGAAACCTGCATGACTGTTAGAATGAAACCTGCATGGTCGTCAGAATGAAACCTGCATGACTGTTAGAATGAAACCTGCATGGTCGTCAGAATGAAACCTGCATGACTGTTAGAATGTAACCTGCATGACTGTTAGAATGAAACCTGCATGGCTAGAATGAAACCTGCATGACTGTTAGAATGAAACCTGCATGGTCGTCAGAATGAAACCTGCATGACTGTTAGAATGAAACCTGCATGGTCGTCAGAATGAAACCTGCATGACTGTTAGAATGTAACCTGCATGACTGTTAGAATGAAACCTGCATGGCTAGAATGAAACCTGCATGACTGTTAGAATGAAACCTGCATGGTCGTCAGAATGAAACCTGCATGACTGTTAGAATGTAACCTGCATGACTGTTAGAATGAAATCTGCATGGCTAGAATGAAACCTGCATGACTGTTAGAATGAAACCTGCATGACTGTTAGAATGAAACCTGCATGGTCGTCAGAATGAAACCTGCATGACTGTTAGAATGAAACCTGCATGGTCGTCAGAATGAAACCTGCATGACTGTTAGAATGAAACCTGCATGACTGTTAGAATGAAACCTGCATGACTGTTAGAATGAAACCTGCATGGTCGTCAGAATGAAACCTGCATGACTGTTAGAATGAAACCTGCATGGTCGTCAGAATGAAACCTGCATGACTGTTAGAATGAAACCTGCATGACTGTTAGAATGTAACCTGCATGACTGTTAGAATGAAACCTGCATGGTCGTCAGAATGAAACCTGCATGACTGTTAGAATGAAACCTGCATGGTCGTCAGAATGAAACCTGCATGACTGTTAGAATGAAACCTGCATGACTGTTAGAATGAAACCTGCATGGTCGTCAGAATGAAACCTGCATGACTGTTAGAATGAAACCTGCATGACTGTTAGAATGAAACCTGCATGACTGTTAGAATGAAACCTGCGTGACTGTTAGAATGTAACCTGCATGACTGTTAGAATGAAACCTGCATGGTCGTCAGAATGAAACCTGCATGACTGTTAGAATGAAACCTGCATGTGTAGAATGAAACCTGCATGACTGTTAGAATGAAACCTGCATGACTGTTAGAATGAAACCTGCATGGCTAGAATGAAACCTGCATGACTGTTAGAATGAAACCTGCATGGTCGTCAGAATGAAACCTGCATGACTGTTAGAATGAAAACTGCATGGTCGTCAGAATGTAACCTGCATGACTGTTAGAATGAAACCTGCATGGTCGTCAGAATGTAACCTGCATGACCGTTAGAATGAAACCTGCATGACCGTTAGAATGAAACCTGCATGGTCGTCAGAATGAAACCTGCATGACTGTTAGAATGAAACCTGCGTGACTGTTAGAATGTAACCTGCATGACTGTTAGAATGAAACCTGCATGACTGTTAGAATGAAAACTGCATGACTAGAATGAAACCTGCATGACTGTTGGAATAAAAACTGCATGTTAGAATGAAAACAGCATGACTGTTAGGATTAAAAAGCGTGATCGTTAGAATTAAAACGCATGATTGTTAGAATAAAAGAAGCCATAACTGCCCGATCGCGGAAAGGACGAAAATTTCCGATTCCGCGTTCTTTCGCCGTTCCCTCGTGGCCCAAATTCTCACCTTCGGCACTCAACTCGACGTTTCCGTTGGGCGTCTCGGATGAATTTGGACTCGACTCCTTTTCGCCGTTTTCTCCAGGCTTCTGGGGCTTCTTCTGGCCCGTCGACTGCCTCGCCTTCGCCGCCTCCTTTTTCTTCGCCGCCGCCTTCTTTTTAGCGTCCGACGGCATTTTCGAGAAACGACAAGAAAACAACAACAAAACCCAACAAAAACTAAACAATCTAAAAATGGGCTTCAAATCGATCACGTGTACGAATCGAGACCCCTAATAACCGGAAAAGGTCTCCGAAAAGAAAGAAATCAAAAAAGGTTTCCTTCTTACAAGGTTAAAAACCTCAAAACAATCGATAGTTGGCAACCATGACCTCAAAACGACCAAGTTATCAATCCAAAACCTAATTTATGTATAATTACAAATAAAAAACACCATTTCCTATTAGACTTTGAATGACCATAAATTCTAAGTTGCGGGATATTTAGTGCACGTTGACCTTGAATGTTGGCACCACTGACCCAACCCTGACTTTGAACCTAATTTGTAGATTACAAAATTTCACAACTTCCTTTGTTTTGACATTTTTCTTTTCAAGTTTTTAACGTTTCATTTGTATTATATTTGTTAATTTTTGTTTTAATATCGATTTTAATGTTAATATGACATGGGGGAGGAAGGCCCTGGTACGTCCTTTGAAGGAGCTGAAATTGGAATTGAGGAGAAAGGTGAAGGATTTTTTTTGCTTTTCTTTTCTTAAAATTATTTGTTTTTAGACATATTGAATGTCAGGGATGATTTGACGGACGCTGGTAAATATTCGTACGCTGGCCTCTGCGCGGTCACACTCAACGACCTTTTCTACGACTACGAGGACGATCGCGTTTTCTGCGAGAAATGTCTCAAGTCCGTCCTTCTACATTTGGAGCTTCCGAAAACGGTAATAAGGAGTAGACCAGCTGCGTATAATAGATTTGACTGGGCTTGATTATTTGGCCAGCTGGGTGCGAGAGAGTTGTCCTTGGGTTGGCAGATTGCGAGTTTTCACGGACAGGGTTGCCAGATTGAACGGATTTTCGCAGATTGGGCTTGTTTTAATGTAGTCCGATTGGATTGGCAACACTGTCTTAAGCTTCAGGATTACAGGGGTGCCGGATTAAACGATTTTCACCCAAACCAGCAAAATTGCCTAAACCACCAAAATTACCCAAACCACCAAAATCGCACAAACTGTCAAAAACCACAAAAATTACCCAAACCACCAAGATCGCACAAACTATCAAAAACCACAAAAATTACCCAAACCACCAAGATCGCACAAACTATCAAAAACCACCAAAATTACCCGAATCACCAAAATCACCATAAACCACCGAAATCGAACAAACCACCAAAAACACCCAAACCACCAAAATCGCCCAAACCACCAAAATCACCATAAACAACCGAAATCGAACAAACCACCAAAAACACCCAAACCACCAAAATCGCCCAAACCAGCAAAGACCACCAAAATCGAACAAACCACCAAAAACACCCAAACCACCAAAATCGAACAAACCACCAAAAACACCCAAACCACCAAAATCGCCCAAACCAGCAAAGACCACCAAAATCACCCAAACCACCAAAATCGCCCAAACCACCAAAATCACCATAAACAACCGAAATCGAACAAACCACCAAAAACACCCAAACCACCAAAATCGCCCAACCCTCCAGAATCGAACAAACCACCAAAATCGAACAAACCACCAAAATCGCCCAAACCAGCAAAAAACACCAAAATCGAACAAACCACCAAAAACACCCGAACCACCAAAATCGCCCAAACCAGCAAAGACCACCAAAATCACCCAAACCACCAAAAACACCCAAACCACCAAAATCGCCCAAACCACCAAAATCACCGTAAACAACCGAAATCGAACAAACCACCAAAAACACCCAAACCACCAAAATCGCCCAAACCAGTAAAGACCACCAAAATCGAACAAACCAGCAAAGACCACCCAAACCACCAAAATCGAACAAACCACCAAAAACACCCAAACCACCAAAATCGCCCAAACCAGCAAAGACCACCAAAATCAACCAAACCAGCAAAAATCACCAAAATCACCCAAACCACCAAAAACACCCAAACCACCAAAATCGCCCAAACCTCCAGAATCGAACAAACCACCAAAATCGAACAAACCACCAAAATCGCCCAAACCAGCAAAAACCACCAAAATCGAACAAACCACCAAAAACACCCAAACCACCAAAATCACCCAAACCAGCAAAGACCACCAAAATCACCCAAACCACCAAAATCGAACAAACCACCAAAAACACACAAACCACCAAAATCGAACAAACCACCAAAATCGCCCAAACCAGCAAAGACCACCAAAATCGAACAAACCACCAAAAACACCCAAACCACCAAAATCGAACAAACCACCAAAAACACCCAAACCACCAAAATCACCCAAACCACCAAAATCGAACAAACCACCAAAATCGCCCAAACCAGCAAAGACCACCAAAATCACCCAAACAACCAAAAACACCCAAACCAGCAAAGACCACCAAAATCACCCAAACAACCAAAAACACCCAAACCACCAAAATCGCCCAAACCTCCAGAATCGAACAAACCACCAAAATCGCCCAAACCACCAAAATCGAACAAACCACCAAAATCGCCCAAACCAGCAAAAAACACCAAAATCGAACAAACCACCAAAAACACCCAAACCACCAAAATCGCCCAAACCAGCAAAGACCACCAAAATCACCCAAACCACCAAAATCGAACAAACCACCAAAAACACCCAAACCACCAAAATCGCCCAAACCAGCAAAGACCACCAAAATCACCCAAACCACCAAAATCGAACAAACCACCAAAAACACCCAAACCGCCAAAATCGCCCAAATCTCAAGAATCAAACAAACCACCAAAATCGCCCAAACCAGCAAAAAACACCAAAATCACCCAAACCACCAAAATCGAACAAACCACCAAAATCGTCCAAACCAGCAAAGACCACCAAAATCACCCAAACCACCAAAATCGTCCAAACCACCTACAACCGCCAAAATCCTAAACCTAAAAAAAAACACCAAAATCGCCCAAAGCCAAAAGTTATGATATCAACTTCCCCGCCGAGTGTTTTTTTTGTAAGGATTATTGATTTTTTGCAGATCAGGATGGTTAATGGTTTTAATGTAGTCCGATTCAATTGGCAACACTGTCTGAATCCAAATTCATAGTCGATCTGTAGTAAACTTGGCAAAATTGACCAGCTAGTTGTAATTGAGTTGACCGAACCTTTCAGGTCGAGCCGATAATGGAACTCCTTCTTCAAGGCGAGATGGACAATTCGGTCGAGTCGTTCCTCGATGTCCTCAAGACGGAGCCGGCACTCGAAGGGTCGCTCGCATGTCTAGTCCAAGACCTCATCGCCATCGCCGTCCAGGAAGGTATTACCTCAATTATTTAACCAAAAAATCAATTAATAATGGATATTTCCAATTAATTTCAAGGATTAATTTGTGGTAAGAGCTCAAAAATCTTAAACACGTTTTTTTTATTTTGTAGACACCCTGCATGAGTTGGATCATATTTTTTTGCTATTGTAGTCAACTTTATTGTAGGAATGGAGTAGGAAAATGATTTTTTTTATTTTTAAGGTGAATATGATGCTCGATGGAGGGTTTTGATTCGGAAACTTGGGGAGTTTACGAGTGTCGAGTTTTCCGAGCTGGAGTTGTATGAGATGAATGTGATTCATTGTTTGACGAGGGATGGGCTCGATTTGACCGATGAGGAGAAAAGGAAGAAGAAAATACGAGACCGGATAACAAAAGCGAAGAGATATGCGATGATCGGTTTGGCGACTATAGGAGGCGGTACGTTGATCGGAGTTACCGGCGGATTAGCGGCTCCGCTCATCGGGACCGGAATCGGTTCGCTCATTGGAACCTCGGCGCTGGTGACGAGTTTGACCGGTGTCGCCGGCGCTGCGGTTATGGGGACGCTTTTCGGCGCCGCTGGCGGAGGACTCGCCGGTTACAAAATGAACAAAAGAGTCGGCGAAATTGAAGAGTTCGCTTTCGGACAGCTTTGCCCGTATACTGAAAACGGCAAAGATGGCCTCACCGCTATCACGACGCCTCAATTGGACATCACGATTACACTTTCCGGTTGGATCAAAGATGAAGGTGAAGACAATTTTACTCGTCAATGGAAAACATTGTGCTCCTCTCGTGAACAATATTATCTTCGCTACGAGTCCTCGTATTTACTCGAGCTTGGACAAGCGATCGAATATTTCATGACCATCGCACTAACCATGGCGACGCAAGAAGCTTTAAAATTCACCGTTTTCTCAGGTAATACCAATAATTCAATCAATAAACCGAGTATGTTAAGACACTTTGAGACCTATATTAGCTAGACAAGACTGTATTAGTGCGTTAAAGACTCTAAATAGCTAGTAATGACCCTTTTATTTATTTCAAGGACCAAAAGAATTCCCTTTTTGTGGGTCAAGGACCCTTTTTAATTAATTGATACCCACCTAGTGAGTTAAGGACTCTAGTCAGCTAGTTATGACCCTTCTAGCCGGTCAAGGACATTTTAGTGCCCAATTTACCCCATTTGGTGCTCCAGATTACTCCATTTTGGTGCTCCAGATTACCCCATTTGGTGCTCCAGATTACCACATTTGGTGCTCCAGATTACCACATTTGGTGCTCCAGATTACCACATTTGGAGCTCCAGATTACCACATTTGGTGCTCCAGATTACCCCATTTTGGTGCGCAAATTACTCCCATTTTGGTGCCCAAATCACCCCATTTTGGTGCCCAAATCACCCCATTTTGGTGCCCAAATCACCCCATTTTGGTGCTCCCGATTACCCCATTTTGGTGCCCAAATCACCCCATTTTGGTGCTCCCGATTACCCCATTTTGGTGCCCAAATCACCCCATTTTGGTGCTCCCGATTACCCCATTTTGGTGTTCCCGATTACCCCAATTCGGTGCTCCCGATTACCCCATTTTGGTGCTACCGATTACCCCATTTTGGTGCTCCCGATTACCCCATTTTGGTGCTCGCTATTAACCCATTTTTGTGCTCCCGGTTACCCCATTTTGGTGCCCAAATCATCCCATTTTGGTGCTCGCTATTACCCCATTCTGGTGCTCCCGATTACCCCATTTTGGTGCTCCCGATTACCCCATTTTGGTGCCCAAATCACCCCATTTTGGTGCTCCCGATTACCCCATTTTGGTGCTCCCGATTACCCCATTTTGGTGCTCCCGATTACCCCATTTTGGTGTTCCCGATTACCCCAATTCTGGTGCTCCGATTATCCCCATTTTGGCTGGCTCCGATTACCCATTTTGGTGCTCCCGATTACCCTTTTGGTGCTCGCTATTAACCCATTTTTGTGCTCCCGGTTACCCCATTTTGGTGCCCAAATCATCCCATTTTGGTGCTCGCGATTACCCCATTTTGGTGCTCGCGATTACCCCATTTTGGTGCTCGAGATTACCCCATTTTGGTGCTCGAGATTACCCCATTTTGGTGCTCGAGATTACCCCATTTTGGTGCTCTCGATTACCCCATTTTGGTGCTCTCGATTACCCCATTTTGGTGCTCCCGATTACCCCATTTTGGTGCCCAAATCATCCCATTTTGGTGCTCGCTATTACCCCATTCTGGTGCTCCCGATTACCCCATTTTGGTGCTCGCTATTACCCCATTTTGGTGCTCGCTATTACCCCATTTTGGTGCTCGCTATTACCCCATTTTGGTGCTCGCTATTACCCCATTTTGGTGCTCCCAATTTCCCCGATTTTGGTGCCCAAATCATCCCATTTTGGTGCTCGCTATTACCCCATTCTGGTGCTCGCTATTACCCCATTCTGGTGCTCCCGATTACCCCATTTTGGTGCTCGCTATTACCCCATTTTGGTGCTCGCTATTACCCCATTTTGGTGCTCGCTATTACCCCATTTTGGTGCTCGCTATTACCCCATTTTGGTGCTCGCTATTACCCCATTTTGGTGCTCCTGATTACCTAATTTTGGTGCCCAAATCATCCCATTTTGGTGCTCGCTATTACCCCATTTTGGTGCTCGCTATTACCCCATTTTGGTGCTCGCTATTACCCCATTTTGGTGCTCGCTATTACCCCATTTTGGTGCTCGCTATTACCCCATTTTGGTGCTCGCTATTACCCCATTTTGGTACTCGCTATTACCCCATTTTGGTGCCCGCTATTACCCCATTTTGGTGCCCAAATCATCCCATTCTGGTGCTCCCGATTACCCCATTTTGGTGCTCCCGATTACCCCATTCTGGTGCTCGCTATTACCCCATTTTGGTGCTCCCTATTACCCCATTTTGGTGCTCCCGATTACCCCATTTTGGTGCTCCCGATTACCCCATATTTGTGTGCAAACCACCCCATTTTGGTGCCCCTGATTACCCCATTTTGGTGCGCAAACCACCTTATTTTGGCGTGCAAATAACCCCATTATGGCGCGCAAATAACCCAATTTTGGGGCACAAACCACCCCATTTTGGTGCTCCCGATTACCTCATTTTGGTGCTTCCGATTATCCTGTAATTTTCATTTTCAGGGCTTATGGCAGCGATTAGTTTGCCAGCGGGTTTGATGGGACTGGCGTCGGTGATCGACAATCCGTGGGGCGTCTGCTGTCGACGTTCCGCTCAGGTCGGAAAGCATCTCGCTCACGTTTTGCTGAGTCGAGAGCACGGTCGGAGACCGGTGACGCTCATCGGATATTCGCTAGGAGCGCGTGCGATCTACTATTGCCTCCGCGAGATGTCCGAAGCGGAAAACTCGCTCGGCCTTATTCAAGACGCTTATCTCCTCGGCGCCCCTTGTACCGGCAACGCGAAAAAATGGACCAAAATATCGAAAGTCGTCGCCGGGAAAATCGTCAACGGATATTGCACGACGGATTGGCTTTCTGAGGTTCTTGTACCGAACTTTATCGATGCCCCGAGGCGGAGTCGCCGGCCTTTCCAGCCAATCGCATGCGATTCGAAACGTATCGTCACCTTCGATCTTTCGCAACATCGTTTTCCGGCCATGGCGACTACCCCGACCAGATGCATGCGATCCTCAAACACGTCCAAGTTCGAGTCATCGAAACTCCAGCGATTTCCTCCTCGAAGTCGCACAACGAGCTTCTCTGACCCCACGAACAGGTTTCGTCGTTAGCGAAATCTCTTTCAGACCACTGTGATTACTTCCCAACCAAAATAACGAATAGAAAATTCAAAGATCATTTTTAAGTTATAATTTTAACGTCTAGATATAGTTATCTATCTACATACGCTAGTCTTGCCAACTTCTCTAACCTTCAGCTTCTAATTATTTCCTCTTCACTAACGTTGGGCAACACTTGCTATTTGTAAAGCATATCCAAGCTTTGTGCCTTTGCTTCAGTACACTGGCCTATTTTATAGACTAATGAGTTTTATCATAATAAAACCTAGTCATTTTTATGTGATTTGTTAAATTTATGTTTTAAATTATAATATTTTTGTTTTGTATTCTATGAATTTTTCGCCATAAAGCTCCTACATGAAAGAGCTAGGTGTTGAAAAGAGGCAAATTTCGCCCGCTACCAAAAGATAAATTTTTGACACATGTCACAGTGATGTAATTTAGAGAATATTTCCCCGTTGCGGGTGTGTCGGAGCAATGTTTTCCGCTCCTTAGAGCGGAGAATGAAAAATGAATAAACTCACACAAAAAGCAAAAAACAGGGAATAGTCGTGCAGTACATATCGCATTATTAATTTGCGTTTTAAGCGTTTTTAAAAATTTAATCGTCATTAGATGAATTTTCCCTTTGGAAATGCGAGGAGAGCGGAACGGGAAATAAATGTGTACAAAGGGAATTTTTTTCGTCTGAGGAATTACATACACTGCCGTTCATGCATCTAGAAGGCCAGTTTCTACAATAGCTCTTTTTCAAAACAAAACCTTAACATTTAATCTTTATTGAAATATCAAAGAGCGAGAACATCAAACGCATTCTAATCATATTAAAGGTGTGTAAAAAAGAAAGATGGCACGTCTCCGAAGCTCTAACAGCTATCTAGAGTCTCGGACAGCCGATGAGAAGTTCTGGAGACCTGCGACCTGCGGA
Organism: Orius laevigatus; assembly: GCA_018703685.1. NCBI lineage: Eukaryota > Metazoa > Arthropoda > Insecta > Hemiptera > Anthocoridae > Orius > Orius laevigatus. Next base: position 56,022 of record JAGWEN010000782.1, read on the forward strand.
CCGACAGATTGGAATGTCCGGAATCTCGTCTGTAGCTGTTAGTCATAGCGACTTTCTTATATGTGAAGATACATGACAAACTTTTTGAAGTCACGTGCACCTGGGAAAACGGCGAAGAACTCATTAAACCGAAATACTCATCTCTGGATTCTACTGTAGCTGGTATTTCCCTAAAGTGACATTGATTCGGTTCGTTTTCGGAGTAAAAACGGACCAGCGTTTTTGTTTGTCGTCCAGGACATCATGGCTGTTGGATAGTTTCCCGATGTAAGAGCATGATACATCTCGCCCTTGGCGATAACTCGTGACCGTCAGAGGAGATAAGTTTCACATCATTTGCCTCTGGGACCCCAACTGACATCGTTAGACTTTCTCACCTCCATGACCCCAAAATTCACTACTTCTCAGATATAAGTCTGGTCCCAACAAATAACACTCGCATTTTTTGCGAACAGAGTTGCCAATTGGCGTCTAGTGCTGTATAATGTAGTCCCGAGTTCGCTTGGCAACACTGTTCATCTGAAGGCTTCGAGCCGGTTGCCAGTGCGGTCTCTGCTGCTGCGACACCCGAGCCATCTTTTTGTAGCCCAAAACGTCCGGCACTCTACATCTTGCGAACCGTTTGTCCTTCCTATTCAATCGGACCTACGTGTACCATGAGCAGCAGAAGTGATGCGTGGGCCTGTGAGCTTGTTCTCTATGGCTTACACAGGACGCTATGATTGCTCACCACAA
>JAGWEN010000783.1:0-56758 GCA_018703685.1 Orius laevigatus
CTATAAAGGCCTTGTTCAATATTTAAAAACGATTGTTATTTTGAAAAAAAGTTCCTCTCTCATTTTTTCCATCTGCTCCCTTTTCGAGTGGGGGCGATAACCCATTTAACTCTGCATCAAAGTTAGGAGCGAAGGCGATATATGGCCTACATCAGGTATGCTATAAATGTTAGATCACTTGAGCCAATTCGGGGGCAATAATCACAACCGATATAGCCTACGGAGTTTATTCCCTTCCCCACCCCTTTTTACATTTATAACCGTCTACCGTCGACATATGATTGAACCGTTGTCCCTTAATTAGTAAATGCATTGAAGAAAAAAGGTCTGGTTTGGTCTGGCAGTTATCAGAGTTGGGCAAAAACATATGCTTATATTCACATTCATAAATCGTTTTATGTATGAATTTCTTGAAATTCGTAAGTTTTATGTATGAATTTCTTGAAATTTGTAAGTTTTATGTATGATTAAAGAAATTCATAAGTTTTATATATGAATTTAAAGAAAGTCATTATTAGTTTTATATGTATATGAATTTAACGAAATTCATAAGTTGTATCTATGAATTTAAAGAAATTCGTAAGTTGTATGTACGATTTTAAAGAAATTCGTAAGTTGTATGTATGAATTAAAAGAAATTCGTAAGTTGTACGTATGAATTTAAAGAAATTCGTAAGTTGTATGTATGAATTTAAAGGATTTCATAAGTTGTATGTACGAATTTAAAGAAATTCGTAAGTTGTATGTATGAATTTAAAGAAATTCGTAGGCTGTATGTATGAGTTTAAAGGATTTCATAAGTTGTATGTACGAATTTAAAGAAATTCGTAAGTTGTATGTATGAATTTAAAGGATTTCATAAGTTGTATGTACGAATTTAAAGAAATTCGTAGGTTGTATGTATGAGTTTAAAGAATTTCATAAGTTGTATGTACGAATTTAAAGAAATTCGTAAGTTGTATGTATGAATTTAAAGAAATTCGTAGTCTGTATGTATGAGTTTAAAGGATTTCATAAGTTGTATGTACGAATTTAAAGAAATTCGTAAGTTGTATGTATGAGGTTAAAGGATTTCATAAGTTGTATGTACGAATTTAAAGAAATTCGTAAGTTGTATGTATGAATTTAAAGGATTTCATAAGTTGTATGCATGAATTAAAAGAAATTCGTATTATATGTATGAATTTAAAGAAATTCTTTAGTTGTATGTATGAATTTAAAGAAATTCTTTAGTTGAATGTAAGAATTTAAAAGATTTCATAAGTTTTATGTACGAATTTAAAGAAATTCGTAAGTTGTATGTATGAATGTAAAGAAATTCTTAAGTTGTATGTATCAATTTAAAGAAATTCTTACGTTGTATGTATGAATTAAAAGAAATTCGTATTGTATGTATGAATTTAAAGAAATTATTTAGTTGTATGTATGAATTTAAAGAAATTCTTTAGTTGTATGTAAGGATTTAAAGGATTTCATAAGTTGTATGTACGAATTTAAAGAAATTCGTAAGTTGTATGTACGAATTTAAAGAAATTCGTAAGTTTTATGTACGAATTTAAAGAAATTCGTAAGTTGTATGCACGAATTTAAAGAAATTCGTAAGTTGTATCCACGAATTTAAAGAAATTCGTAAGTTGTATGTACGAATTTAAAGAAATTCGTAAGTTGTATGTATGAATTAAAAGAAATTCTTAAGTTGTATGTATGAATTAAAAGAAATTCGTATTTTATGTATGAATTTAAAGGATTTCATAAGTTGTATGTACGAATTTAAAGAAATTCTTAAGTTGTATGTACGAATTTAAAGAAATTCGTAAGTTGTATGTACGAATTTAAAGAAATTCGTAAGTTGTATGTACTAATTTAAAGAAATCCATAAGTTTTGTGTATAGATATTTAGAAATTCGTAAGTTTTGTTCATTTGTACTTCTGAAAAACTTACGAATTTATGAAGTCGGCTAAAAAAAAATTCGGGCATTTTCGCTCATGGAATTTTTCACCTGAAAACTAACTTCAAAATCGTGTTTCTCACCATAAAAACATAAGAAAATAATAGTTTTGTCTGCCGATATGAGGCTTGAAAAAACGTAGCCAAAGAACCCCAAATTTTTCCCAACATTAAACAGACATAAAATTTCATTTACGAGTATCTCATTGGAGCGCATGATAAACAGAGAATGAAAAAAAGTGATTAACGACCGCGATTAATCAAGGACAAGTTCTGCCGGGAAAAAATTGAAACGAGATAAGAAAATAGAAGAAGAGGGAGTAAAAACTCGAATCGGCTTCAACTAGATGATGGTTGCGATCCTGGAGGGTGATGGTAGAAAAAAAGGGAGTGAGAGGGAAAGAGAATGAGAAGGGCGAAAAAAAGAAAGCTCAACTAATAGCCACCCTGTAATTCATTTCAAACTGGGAATAAATTCAAAACTGTATAAACGAGAGAGTATGTGATTAATGACAATTACTTTGGGTGTTATCTGCTCAGCGAAGCACGGACTAAGGAAAGAAAAGTCATATTTATACTGACAAGTTGTCGGGAAAAAAACTAGACGGGACTGTATTTCAAAGAGTTGGCTCGCTTTATCTTTTCGCTACGGTCATTTTCACTAATGCTCTTGTTGTAATTATCACTCTATTCCCAACCCTTCGGCCCTCAAGAAAATGAACAAACTCTTCAGCTAATGCCAGACTTACTTAAACAATGGCGTTTAAAGCAACTTCTGTCAAACAACTTTTCACTTTCTTTTTAATTGATTTTTTCAATTTTATCTTCTTTTTTTTCCTGATCATTTTGCTTTATTGATTGGCATATGGTTTGGAAAAACCATTAATTGCAGGGTTCATTTGCAGTTGCTAGTTGCTCCACATCTATCCTTAGGTGGCCTCCATCCATCCTTATGTGGCCTCCACGTCCATCCTAATGTGGCCACCTCATCCATCCTTATGTGGCCTCCACATCCATCCTTATGTGGCCTCCACATCCATCCTTATGTGGCCTCCACATCCATCCTTATGTGGCCTCCACATCCATCCTTGTATGGCCTCCACATCCATCCTAATGTGGCCTCCACATTCATCCTAATGTGGCCTCCACATTCATCCTAATGTGGCCTCCACATCCCTCCTAACGTGGCCTCCACATCTATCCTAACGTGGCCTCCACATCTATCCTAATGTGGCCTCCACATCTATCCTAATGTGGCCTCCACATCCATCCTTATGTGGCCTCCACATCCATCCTTATGTGGCCTCCACATCCATCCTTATGTGGCCTCCACATCCATCCTTATGTGGCCTCCACATCCATCCTTGTATGGCCTCCACATCCATCCTAATGTGGCCTCCACATCCATCCTAATGTGGCCTCCACATCCCTCCTAATGTGGCCTCCACATCCATCCTTATGTGGCCTCCACATCCATCCTTGTATGGCCTCCACATCCATCCTAATGTGGCCTCCACATTCATCCTAATGTGGCCTCCACATCCCTCCTAACGTGGCCTCCACATCTATCCTAACGTGGCCTCCACATCTATCCTAATGTGGCCTCCACATCTATCCTAATGTGGCCTCCACATCTATCCTAATGTGGCCTCCACATCTATCCTAATGTGGCCTCCACATCTATCCTAATGTGGCCTCCACATCCATCCTTATGTGGCCTCCACATCCATCCTTATGTGGCCTCCACATCCATCCTTATGTGGCCTCCACATCCATCCTTATGTGGCCTCCACATCCATCCTTGTATGGCCTCCACATCCATCCTAATGTGGCCTCCACATTCATCCTAATGTGGCCTCCACATCCCTCCTAACGTGGCCTCCACATCCATCCTTATGTGTCCACCACATCTATCCTAATGTGGCCTCCACATCTATCCTAATGTGGCCTCCACATCTATCCTAATGTGGCCTCCACATCTATCCTAATGTGGCCTCCACATCTATATTAATGTGGCCTCCACATCCATTCTTATGTGGCCTCCACATCCATCCTTATGTGGCCTCCACATCCATCCTTATGTTGCCTCCACATCCATCTTTGTATGGCCTCCACATGCATCCTAATGTGGCCTCCACATCCATCCTAATGTGGCCTCCACATCCATCCTTATGTGGCCTCCACTTCCATCCTTATGTGGCCACCACATCCATCCTTATGTGGCCACCACATCCATCCTTATGTGGCCATCACATCCATCCTTATGTGGCCACCACATCCATCCTTATGTGGCCTCCACATCCGTCCTAATGTGGCCATCTCATCCATCCTTATGTGGCCACCACATCCATCCTTATGTGGCCACCACATCCATCCTTATGTGGCCACCACATCCATCCTTATGTGGCCTCCACATCCATCCTAATGTGGCCTCCACATCCATCCATAGTTGGCAGAAAAGTGTCTTTTTTTTTGCCAAAAAAGATTCAAAATCTGTCTGAAAAGGGTTTTTACTTGTCAAAAATGCTCACAATCATGCTGTAAAGTGTTTTTCTTGTCTAAGTAATTGCGAAATATCTCCGAAATAGTTCTTTTCTTGTCCAAACAAGGTAATTACAATTAAATTTTGATCACGTTTCTTGTGGACTATCCAGGAGTTCTTTTTTTTCTTTATAATCGAAACATGAGTGGGTGATTTTTGATAGCATCTTCCGTAAATGGAAGGGCCATTGATAAAGGAGAAAAAGGGTATCAATCGTAAGCGGTGGGTCGAGAGGTCGGACGGCGATGGAGGGTCCTGAGTTGAAGGATCTTGTAATATTCATTGCTCATCATCTCCGTGAATGCCTCGAGCTTCATTCAAACTGATGTTTCAAAAGTCTTAAATCTCAGGATACTTGGTGTTGACAAAGACCCTATGCCTAGACCTATCTCTTTCTGAATATTAAATAAAGACTCTTTGATGTACAATATTACAAATTGATTCGCCGCCATCATCAAACAACCACTTAAATGAGAAAAAGGCAATAAATATGTAATGAGGAATCAAAGTCGTTTTTTACATTATCAAATATGCACACTTTTGACATGTTTACCTTGAAGAAAATATTTGAAAAAAGAATTCAAACTTAAAATATAACAATTGCTGGTCCACGTTTGGTCCTATAAAAAAGTGTTATAAGTAAAATTTACTGGAAATGAAGCGTAGAATCGATTTCTATCGTAAAAACATAGGGTTTATAATTAAAATAAGGAAGTTTGGGTCGTTCTAGAGCACCCTGTTTGTCAAATCCAAAAGTTATTTATGCCATTCAATTTATTGCTAAAATCCAATGGGGGTTTACTTAAATACTTTTTTTCACCAGGTCAAAATTTTGGCAGATTTTCGCCCAAGATGGTCCAACCTGTACAGTATAATGGTACTATCAAAAAAGTAATATAAGTAAAATTTACTGGAAATCAGGTGTAGAATCGATTTCTATTGTAAAAACATAGGGTTTAGATGTAAAATAACGAAGTTAAGGGCGTTCTGGAGCACCCTGTATGTTGGATCCAAAAGTTACCTATCCCAATCGATTCCTCACTCAAAATTAAAGGGGGTTTACTTGGATACTTTTTTTCATTAGGCCAAAATTTTGGCAGATATTCGCCGAAGATGGTCCATCCTGTACAGTATAATGGTACTATCAAAAAAGTGATCTAAGTAAAATTTACTGGAAATCAAGCGTAGAATTGATTTCAATCGTCAAAACATAGGGTTTAGATGTAAAATAACGAAGTTAAGGGCGTTCTAGAGCACCCTGTACGTCATATCCAAATGTAATTCACGCCAATCGATTCCTTGCTGAAATTCAAGGGGGGTTTACTTAGATACTTTTTTTCGTCAGGTCAAACTTTTGGCAGATAATCGCCTCCATAATGGTTTGAAGAGGTTTCGTCAAACGCATGTAGTGTTGTCAGAATGTTTTATGAGTTTCCCCTTTCTTAATGGGCTTCGCTATAGATCTTTAAGGAAGGGTGGTCAGGGAGAATAACTTGTTGATGAAGACTGGCCTCCTAGTGTAAGTGAGAGGCTGTTAGCAGTTTGTTCCTCTCGTGTCCGCAACTCTGAACTACATTTCCCAAGACAGGCATAAAGACTAAGGCCTTGATTTAATCGGCTTTACCGCTTCCCCCTTCCCGTTTAACTGCTTGCCTTCTAGCTCTAATTGAAACGATGCAACTATGGCCGAGTGGAAGACCAAAAGGAAGGGTCAGGTCCTCACTTCTCCCTCCTCCTCTCCCTTTTCTTCCTTTCACTACACCGGGTGAACTATTCGAGGAATTCCCTTGCCGAACCCACAACACACAAAAACCAGAACACACCCTCAACTATTCCTACAGTTTACTCCCTTTGCACAAACACTTCCTCTAACGATTTAATCGAACTTGGAAACCTCAAAACACTTTCAAATCCCTATCTTGTAAAAATTAGGTGAAGAACCTTAATTTTTAGGGTTTTTTTTTAACTAAAAATTGTCTCCTAAAGCATTGAATTTGAGATTTATGACGAAAAATTGTCTCTTAGAACCTTAATTTTGAGGTTTTCGACGGAAAATGCCTCTTAAAACCTTAATTTTGAGGTTCATGACAAAAAAAATTGTCTCGTAGAACCTTAATTTTGAGGTTTATGACGAAAAATTGTCTTTTGGAACCTTAATTATGAGGTTTTCGAAGAAAAATGCCTCTTGAAACGTTAATTTTGAGGTTTATGACGAAAAATTGTCTCATAGAACCTTAATTTTGAGGTTTTCGACGAAAAACGCCTATTAAAACGTTAGTTTAGAGGTTTATGATGAAAACTTGTCTCTCAGAACCTCAATTAAATGCCTCTTAGAACCTTAATTTTGAGGTTTATGACGAAAAATTGTCTTTTAGAACCTTAATTTTGAGGTTTTCGACGGAAAATGCCTTTTAAAACGTTGATTTTGAGGTTTTCAACGAAAAATGCCTCTTAGAACCTTAATTTTAAGGTTCATGACGAAAAATTGTCTTTTAGAACCTTAATTTTGAGGTTTTCGAAGAAAAATGCCTCTTAAAACCTTGATTTTGAAGTTTATGACGAAAAATTCCTCTTAGAACCTTAATTTTGAGGTTTATGACGAAAAATGCCTCTTAGAACCTTAATTTTAAGGTTCATGACGAAAAATTGTCTTTTAGAACCTTAATTTTGAGGTTTTCGAAGAAAAATGCCTCTTAAAACCTTGATTTTGAAGTTTATGACGAAAAATTCCTCTTAGAACCTTAATTTTGAGGTTTATGACGAAAAATTGTCTTATGGAACCTTAATTTTGAGGTTTTTGAAGAAAAATGCCTCTTGAAACGTTAATTTTGAGGTTTATGACGAAAAATTGTCTCGTTGAACCTTAATTTTGAAGTTTTCGACGAAAAATGCCTCTTAGGACCTTAATTTTGAGGTTTTCGACGGAAAATGCCTTTTAAAACGTTGATTTTGAGGTTTTCAACGAAAAATGCCTCTTAGAACCTTAATTTTAAGGTTCATGACGAAAAATCGTCTTTTAGAACCTTAATTTTGAGGTTTTCGAAGAAAAATGCCTCTTAAAACCTTGATTTTGAAGTTTATGACGAAAAATTCCTCTTAGAACCTTAATTTAGAGGTTTATGACGAAAAATTGTCTTTTAGAACCTTAATTTTGAGGTTTTCGACGAAAAACGCCTCTTAAAACGTTAATTTAGAGGTTTGAAAACTTATCTCATAGAACCTCAATTTTGAGCTTTTTCTAAATGTCAAAAAAAATTTCTTTGATCTTTTTCTCCAAATCCTGAAAAAACCGTTGGTTTTTTTGAAAAATTTCATTTGAATTTTAGTTTTAGAATACATTAATAAACCTCGTCATGAATTTATTTTTTTGAAAATAATAAAAATTTGAAAATTATAATTTTTATTGCATAATAAAAGTCGAAAAAAGGACATTCACCTTACGTGATTAATGACTAAAACTTAAGGTTTTTCTTGAACACAGCCAATTTTTTGTACGATTTCAGAAACTAGAATAATAATATTCTTCACCGCTTATAATCGTGAGCGATAGTGATTATTTTCGTCGCGATATCCAAGAAAGGAGAGATGGAAAAAAGGTTTATTAGGGCTGTTAACGTTTTCAAAATGGCCTTCTCGAGAAGAAATAAATTAGGAAACTTGTAAACTGTGGTTAACATAAGTTCAGATAGGGAGTTAACGGTGCCTGTTAAAGTGATATTGTATGTGTAAAAGAAATAAACGTGATTATATCGGTTAAAAGTGACTGTTATCGGGCTACAGTAATAACTTCTTAAGGTGACTAATAGATTTCATAAAAGGGCATATACTTTACCCTTGCTCGGGCACACCTTCCTTGTACCATTATAACTGTTGACCATGCGATCGCCCTCTGACCTTCCAACATTTTTAGGCCGACCGTTTAATTTGACATTTTAGACTTTTAGGTTTCCTCATAAACCTCAAAATCGAGGTTTTAAGAGCCTAATTTTGTTAAAAATTAAGGTTTTAAGGGACAATTTTTCATCACAAACCTTAAAATCGATGTTTTACGAGGCATGTTTCGTCAAAAACCTTGAAAATCAACATTTACAAAGCCAAATTTTTGTCGAAAAACTTTAAAATTAAGGTTCTAAGGGACAGTTTTTCTTTATAAGCCTTAGAATCAAAGTTTTAAAAGGCATTTTGCGTCAAAACGCTCAAAATTGAGGTTGTGAGAGACCATTTTTCCTCATAAACTTCAGCATCAAAGTTTTAAGAGGCATATTTCGTCGAAAACCTCAAAATCAACGTTTTAAGAGGCATTTTTCGTCGAAAACCTCAAAACCAAAGTTTTAAGAGGCATTTTTCGTCGAAAACCTTAAAATTAAGGTTCTAAGAGACAATAATTTTTCGTCATAAACATCAGAATCAACGTTTTTAGAGGCATTTTTCTTCAAAATGCTCAAAATTGAGATTCTAAGAGGCATTTTTCGTCTAAAACCTCAAAATCAACGTTTTGAGAGGCATTTTTCGTCATAAACCTCAAAATCGACGTTTTTAGAGGCATTTTTCTTCAAAATGCTCAAAATTGAGGTTCGAAGAGACAATTTTTCGTCATAAACATCAAAATGAACGTTTTAAGAGGCATTTTTCGTCGAAAACTCAAAATTAAGGTTCTAAAAGACTATTTTTTGTCGTCAACCTCAAAATCAAGGTTTTAAGAGGCAATTTTCGTCGAAAACCTCAAAATTAAGTTTCTAAAAGACAATTTTTCGTCGTCAACCTCAAAATCAAGGTTTCAAGAGGCATTTTTCGTCGAAACCCTCAAAATTAAGGTTCTAAGAGGCATTTTTATTCGAAAATCAAAATCAACGTTTCAAGAGGCATTTTTCGTCGAGAACCTCAAAATTAAGGTTCTAAAAGACAATTTTTCGTCGTCAACCTCAAAATCAAGGTTTCAAGAGGCATTTTTCGTCTAAAACCTTAAAATTAAGGTTCTAAAAGACAATTTTTCGTCGTCGACCTCAAGATCAAGGTTTTAAGAGGCATTTTTCGTCGAGAACCTCAAAATTAAGGTTCTAAAAGACAATTTTTTGTCAAAAACCTCAAAGTTAAGGTTTTAAGAGGCAATTTTCGTCGAAAACTTAAAAATTAAGGTTCTAATAGACAATTTTTCGTCATAAACCTCAAAATCGAGGTTTTAAGAGGCATTTTCCGTCGAAACCCTCAAAATTAAGGTTCTAAGAGGCATTTTTCGTCGAAAACCTCAAAATTAAGGTTCTACGAGACAATTTTTTGTCATGAACCTCAAAATTAAGGTTCTAAGAGGCATTTTTCGTCGAAAACCTCAAATTAAGGTTCTAAAAGACAATTTTTTGTCATAAACCTGAAAATCAAGTTTTTAAGAGGCATTTTTCGTCGAAAACCTCAAAATTAAGGTTCTAAAAGACAATTTATCGTCGTCAACCTCAAAATCAAGGTTTTAAGAGGCAAGTTTCGTCGAAAACCTAAAAATTAAGGTTCTAATAGACAATTTTTTGTCATAAACCTCATAATCTACATTTTAAGAGCCATTTTTCATCAAAAACATTAAAATCAACATTTTATGAGACAATTTTGATTTAAAAACATCAAAATCAACGTTTCAAAAGGGTAAAGAAGGCTGAATTCAATGACTTTTTAGGAAGAAAATCTAAAGTTATGGGGTGGGGGGGGGAGCATGTCAATTTGTTGAATAAAAAGAGCAAGTGCAGAAGGGTTACATTGAGTCTTATATGGTAACTACAAAAGGGGTGAAGCTCTCTGAGACAATAAGATAAGAAGAGAGAGCCCCTTCAGATCGCCCCCAATTCTAGTAATTTATCTTATATTTTTAATCAAGGGGATCCAGCCCAAAAGTGTCGTTAGTATTATCCTAAAGGTAAAGGGAGTGTGGCGAGGGAGGGGAAGGCTTTAATTTGCATTGAGTCTTTAATAACATGCCTTGGGTGGGATATTAAAAACTCCCTTCGACTACCCTACCCCCCGATCCCTCCTACCCGTTACCCCTTTTACAGAGCCGCGAGTATTATCTTTATTTCTCGAACACACGTAATCTATATTCTCATTTGCATAGAAGGAACATTTTCAATAATGCACCCACCCGTTCCACATGCAAACCGTGGATATAATCTGACATTGTTTTAGCGGCGAGGTTTTAATACTCGAAATAAGGGTTTAGGAACCTCGGCGCTCTTTTACATTCTTAATGTGGACATTAAAATTAGTCCTCTTCGTTCATTTTTATCCTCCAGATGCTCCCGAGACCAGCCGAGGCTAATCCCCCTGATTTTGTATTCTCATCCAATCCGAGCCCTTTTATTTCTTATTTCAGTTATTTCTAATGTTATGCGAACGGAAAGAGACCCTCGCTTCTTTAGTCAACTGTAATACCGACAAATCCTCTTTTTTTTTCCCCATTCCTTTTCTGAACTTCAGACCTTTTGGTCGATTCGTAGCTAAGCCTCCGCGTCCATCCTTATGTGGCCTCCACATCCATCCTTATGTGGCCTCCACGTCCATCTATAGGTGGCCTCAACATCCATCCATAGGTTGCCTCCACATCCGTCTAAAGGTGGCCTCCACGTCCATCCTTATGTGGCCTCCACATCCATCTATAGGTGGCCTCCACGTCCATCCTTATGTGGCCTCCACATCCATCTATAGGTGGCCTCAACATCCATCCATAGGTTGCCTCCACATCCATCTATAGGTGGCCTCAACATCCATCCATAGGTTGCCTCCACATCCATCTATAGGTGGCCTCTACGTCCATCCTTATGTGGCCTCCACGTCCATCCTTATGTGGCCTCCACATCCATCTATAGGTGGCCTCCACGTCCATCCTTATGTGGCCTCCACATCCATCTATAGGTGGCCTCAACATCCATCCATAGGTTGCCTCCACATCCATCTATAGGTGGCCTCTACGTCCATCCTTATGTGGCCTCCACGTCCATCCTTATGTGGCCTCCACGTCCGTCCTTATGTGGCCTCCACATCCATCTATAGGTGGCCTCAACATCCATCCATAGGTTGCCTCCACATCCATCTATAGGTGGCCTCCACGTCCATCCTTATGTGGCCTCCACATCCATCTATAGGTGGCCTCCACGTCCATCCTTATGTGGCCTCCACATCCATCTATAGGTGGCCTCAACATCCATCCATAGGTTGCCTCCACATCCATCTATAGGTGGCCTCTACGTCCATCCTTATGTGGCCTCAACGTCCATCCTTATGTGGCCTCCACGTCCGTCCTTATGTGGCCTCCACATCCATCCATAGGTGGCCTCCACGTCCATCTATAGGTGGCCTCAACATCCATCTATAGGTGGCCTAAACATCCATCTATAGGTGGCCTCCACATCCATCTATGTATAGGTGGCCTCCACGTCCATCCTTATGTGGCCTCCACGTCCATCCTTATGTGGCCTCCACCTCCATCCATAGGTGGCCTCCACCTCCATGCATAGGTGGCCTCCACATCCATCCATAGGTGGCCTCCAAATCCGTCCTTATGTGGCCTCCACGTCCATCCATAGGTGGCCTCCACGTCCATCCTTATGTGGCCTCCACGTCCGTCCTTATGTGGCCTCCACGTCCATCCTTATGTGGCCTTGACGTCCATCCATAGGTGGCCTCCACATCCATCTATAGGTGGCCTCCACATCCATCCATAGGTGGCCTCCACATCCATCCATAGGTGGCCTCCAAATCCGTCCTTATGTGGCCTCCACGTCCATCCATAGGTGGCCTCCACATCCATCTATAGGTGGCCTCCACGTCCATCCTTATGTGGCCTCCACATCCATAATACCGATATAATACCGACAAATCCTCTTTTTTCCCCCATTCCTTTTCTGAACTTCAAACCTTTTGGTCTATTCCTAGGTACAAGAAAATGAATATGATCATTTCGTAATTTAGGCAAAAAATTGCTTTATTTTTATATTCTTTTAACTGGTTTAGACCCTTTTTCAAGTTATTTGGACTCTTAAGGGCCCCCTATACCGCGGCATTGTTCTTTGATGTTTTTCTCCAATGTCCTGAGAATACAATTTTTTATTTTCACTTTGTATGCCACTACAATACCATATAAAGGCCCCGGCAACATGGTTCGTGCTTAGGCAAATTATTAAGGTTTTATCTTTCTTTCGAAATGGTCTAGAATGGGAGAAAAAAATCCCTTGTTGGAATAATCAGAAAGGGGCGGAGAAAAGACCCTTGGAAGTCGTCAACAGAAGGATAGATTTTGTGTGGTACGAGTTAGCAATCTATACGATAACACTGATATATTATAGGTTGTGATTAGTTCTTGATTTAGCTGAGGTAATAATACACGGCGGCTCGACATGCAAACCAGTCACGCCGGTAACGATTTCTATACCGTATCCTGACATCGATTAGGGTTAATGCGACATTCGAATCGATAAAAGATAGCAAGACACCGAGATAGCTGACCGTCTTCAAACTATTCGATATGCTTCATTCCGGAAATTTTAACGTTCTCAAAAATGTACCGTCCGTCACATGATTTTTGTGAGGAGCTTTTCTATTATAATTCTGATGGGGTGTCAACTTACTAGTGTCCCCCTTAAATCGAAAACGGTTAACGATAGAGAAAAAAGTTAAATGGTAACTCACCTTTATTTTTAATGTAGTTTCTGAATCTATAAAGTTATTTTGGATTTTCGACCCGGAAATCCAAAATAATTTTTCTATCTCGCTTGGACGAAGGAGCAGAAAAAAAAGTTAAATCGTAACCCCCCCTATTTTGGGCCAAAAAAGCAAAATATGATGACCGCTTAGACCCTGCTCTTGAACTGTAGTTAAAACGAGCGAAAATTTATTTTTTTGAAAGTTGACTAAAACGATATGGATTCCCATGTGAAATGTCATGGGGAATTCAATGGAATAATTTAAAAAATTCTAGGATCATTATTTCTTGAGTTATCACCAAAAAACCACTAAAAAACCACTTTAAAGTAAGGAAACTACCTGAGGAAAACTTTCCTTGCCAAAAACGACATCATATTCGAACTGAGCACCCCAAAAAACCAGAATAAATCAATTTTTAAGAAGATTTGAAATGAAATTTTTTTTTTCTCCTTTTCAGTGATTTTGGGCAGGAATTGACATAAATCGTCATATTTTAAGACTGAATGTAGAATAAAAAATTTTCCTTCCCAATTTTGGTCGATTTCTTCCCAATTGACAAAATTCAAGAAAGAATATGTTTTTGGCATTTAACTTTCGTAAACTCATAAAATATGCCGATTTTTGTCAATCAATGAAAAGAAGAAAAAAACAATTTTTCATTACAAATCTTCATAAAAATGGATATCTCCAAGAGTTTTGGGGTGCTCAGTTCGAATTTGATGCTGTTTTTGGCTAGGAAAGTTTTCCTCAGGTAGTTTCCTTACTTTAAAGTGGTTTTTCAGTGGTTTTTTGGTGATAAGTCAAGAAATAATGGTCCTAGAATTTTTTAAATTATTCCATTGCATTCCTCATGACATTTCACATGGGATTCCATATCGTTTTAGTCAACTTTCAAAAAAATTAATTTTCGCTCGTTTTAACCACAGTTCAAGAGCAGGGTCAAAGCGGTCATCATATTTTCCTTTTTTGGCCCAAAATAGGGGGTGTTACGATTTAACTTTTTTTTCTGCTCCTTCGTCCAAGCGAGATAGAAAAATTATTTTGGCTTTCCGGGACGAAAACTAAAATAACTTAATAGATTCAGAAACTACATAAAAAATAAAGGTGAGTTACCATTTAACTTTTTTCTCTATCGTCAACCGTTTTCGATTTAACCTGGGGGGACACTAGTAAGTTGACACCCATATTCTGGCCAGGAGAGCGTTTGTGTAGAGGTAGAGCCCCAACTTTTTGAGAAAGTTCGAGTTGCCCTCATACCTTTTTTTTATCGCTTTTCTTACTTATTTCATGGTTAACGTTTATAATCGTAAAAATCGAACTGTTTTTCCTCATGTGCTGCGTGACAGAATCACGTCCTTTTCCATATCGCACAATATCCGAATTTATGACCGCTGTAACAAAAATCATGAAGCTTTTGGATTATGGTTTTTTTTTATTCGATTCAAAAAAAGTCATAAAAGAATCACGAAGTTGTGAATTTTCAAAAGCTTAATAAAGTTTAATAAACCTCTTCTGGGCGGTATTCCCGACAATTTATTCTCTCTTTTATTACATTTATGATCAACCTTCCAAGATATTGGACCTCTTTAAACTAAAACTACGAATTTGCGTTTCTTAGCTATTTATAGCTCATCCTAATTCATGTGTAGGGATTATTGGTCCTCTGATTGACCAAAAAGTCCAAGACCAAAACCCTTGTGCTTTGGCGTCAGGAGCGTTTTTAAGATGATTTTTTTCGTTTTTTCGCAAATATCTCGAAAACCGTAGGTTGTAGCCGAAATAATTTTTAGTACAAAATTCAAGATTTTTAAATTTTCTACAATTTTGAGCTAATACAATTTTTTGTAGGACCAAACGTACCTGAGCTACTAAGTGAAAAAAAAAACTGGTTTTTCTATTTTCTTTTATTTGGCCTTTTCGGGCTTAGATTGACTGTACTATAAAGCCCTCCCAACCCAAAAATGGAGATTTTGGCAGAAAACTGATCTTTTTCAGCACCTTAAGAGGTTATGGCTAGGAAGGTGGCAGCGTTCCGCCTAACCAAAAATTGTGATTTTTGTAGAAAAATAGACTTTTTTTAAGTTTAATACGATTTTGGTTAACATCTCTTTATGGAATTATATGCGCAATACCTTGTTTTATTAAATTGGTATGTAAACTGACGGCTGAGGGTTTAAATTTATCATGGCCTCAGCATAAAGTGCACCTGTTGCTTCGGGAAAACTGAAACATCACGATAACCGCATGAACATTAACTAGCTTGCTAACGTATAAAATTATAGTTTTTTCCGTTTTAAATAACAAAATTCAAAATTAAACGGAGTCTATAAGCCTGGACGGATGTTAAGAAAAAAAGGAGGCGGAAAATATTATTCCAAAGGGCATTTAAAAGAGTTTTTGAGGGAGGATGACAGATATTGTGAGCGGTTGACAAGGAAGCCATTTGCATCCGGAAAGGGCCTTTGTAAGTTGAAGCAATGCAGGCTGACCACAATCATCTTTTTATGCAGCCATCCTTCCCGTCTTTCCATTTTGACTAGGTTTACCCTCTTTTTCAACCCCTGCCAACTTTGACCTCAAACTCCTTTTTTTTCCTATCCTCTCTCTATTTTATATTCATACTTGTTTTTTGGCATGAGGGGTTTTGAATTCTTAATCGAAAAAATAAAGATCTCTTTTAACGTGGGGTGGAAGTTTTTCAACAAACCATAACACTGAAAGCAAGAAATCGGAGGTTAATCAAAACTTAGATTCTTATGCAAATAATCTGAAGGAAGGTGAATTTTTTCGTTTTTTCGCCAATATCTCGAAAACCGTAAGTCGTAGGCGAAATAATATTAAGTACAAAATTAAAGATTATTTAATTTTCTACAATTTTTAGCTAATACGATTTTTTGTAGAACCGACCGTATCTGAGCTACGAGGTGGCCAAAAAACAGAGGTTTTCTATTTTGACCTCTCCTCCTCCTCAATATTCAACGTGAATGTTTTCGTTTTTTCACCAATATCTCGAAACCATAGGTCGTAGGCGAAATAATGTTAAGTACAAAATTATAGACTATTTAATTTTCTACAATTTTGAGCTAATACGATTTTTTCTAGAACCAACCGTATCTGAGCTACGAGGTGGCCAAAAAACCGAGGTTTTCTATTTTGACCTCTCCTCCTCCTCAATATTCAAGGTGAATGTTTTCTTTTTTCGCCAATATCTCGAAAACCGTAGGTCGTAGGCGAAATAATATTAAGTACAAAATTAAAGATTATTTAATTTTCCACAATTTTGAGCTAATACGATTTTTTTTAGGACCAACCGTATCTGAGCTACGAGGTGGCCAAAAAACCGAGGTTTTCTATTTTGACCTCTCCTCCTCCTCAATATTCAACGTGAATGTTTTCGTTTTTTCGCCAATATCTCGAAAACCGTAGGTCGTAGGCGAAATAATATTAAGTACAAAATTAAAGATTATTTAATTTTCTACAATTTTAAGCTAACACGATTTTTTCTAGGACCAACCGTTTCTGAGCTAAGAGGTGGCCAAAAAAACGAGGTTTTCTATTTTGACCTCTGAAGGAGGACGTCATCTAATCAAAAAAGTGTATAGAATTCTGGAACATGAGTGGGGGAAGGTGGGGGAGGTTAGGGGAGGTGATGGGAGTAGGATGCTGGGGTGTAAGTTTTCCACTGTTTGGCATTTAGTGTCTCATGAATTTCAATAAGAGTCTGTTTAAAAAAGTAAAGATGACAAAACGTGCTAGTTTTTAATTAAATCTTGATAACGCGTAAAAAAAATCTCTCAGCCGATTTTAAACGTCGACTCGATTTACATTTATAGCAAGCAGATTAAAAAGGAGGTTTAAATATAAAATTCCATTAATAAATTATTCTTGTAATCATCTATAATTAAATTTAATTCTATTTAATGGATGTTCCTGAAGTGGGCCTCCGAGTAAAAGGAGATAATCTATCATTTGAAATAGAATTACTAATGAGCCACCCTTTTAATTAAGATCCAGTAATTATGCCGGTTGTATAGATGGGAACATTAAGAGCCGGCCCAAGAGAGGGGACCCAAATATTTTGGAATATTTTTTTAATTAAATCCATCTGTAACGGCTTAAGAGGTCGGAGGGTCTCATGGCGTATAGGTGTTTTGACAAAAATTATACTCTATTTAGATGTAGGCTGGGCTCCTAATTAAAAAAAAGGAAAGGAGGGAAAAAAGTGAAAAAAAGGGTTTCTTTAATGGTAGTCCCCGGTAACGTGTGTGAATTTATAAGCGGGGCCAACCTTCCCTTGATATTGCTTCCACCGGCTCCAACTTTATTTTTTTATATTTGCTCTTTACAATAATTAATGCCTCCTACCTTCCGTTACGTTGTCTTCTAAGCTTCATCATTCTCTTTCTTTTTAATATTCTTCTTCTCCTTTTTTTTTCACAGCAAAAGTTACGATCTCTTTAAATTTATTTTCGAACCATCACGTTTAATTAAACGAAATTAAATATTCGGTTCTTTATTCCAATAGTTTCCTTTTCTGTAGGTTGGCTAGGAACCACGAAAAAATGGAGATTTCGCTAGAAAACTGCCAATTTTCACCATATATGTACAGGGTATGGCCATAGAAAACCGCAAATTTTCACCATATTAAGGGTATGGCCATAGAAAACCGCCAATTTTCACCATATAAAGGGTATGACCATAGAAAACCGTCAATTTTACCATATACAGGTTATGGCCGTAGAAGACCGCCAATTTTCACCATATACAGGTTATGGCCATAGAAAACCGCCAATTTTTACCATATAAAGGGTATGGCCATAGAAAACCGTCAATTTTACCATATACAGGTTATGGCCGTAGAAGACCGCCAATTTTCACCATATACAGGTTATGGCCATAGAAAACCGCCAATTTTTACCATATAAAGGGTATGGCCATAGAAAACCGTCAATTTTACATATACAGGTTATGGCCGTAGAAGACCGCCAATTTTCACCATATACAGGGTTATGGCCATAGAAAACCGCCATTTTCCATTAAAGGGTATGGCCATAGAAAACCGCCATTTTACCATATAAAGGGTATGGCCATAGAAAACCGTCAATTTTACCATATACAGGTTATGGCCGTAGAAGACCGCCAATTTTCACCATATACAGGTTATGGCCATAGAAAACCGCCGATTTTTACCATATAAAGGGTATGGCCATAGAAAACCGTCAATTTTCACCATATAAAGGGTATGGCCATAGAAAACCGTCAATTTTACCATATACAGGTTATGGCCGTAGAAAACCGCCAATTTTCACCATATAAAGGGTATGGCCATAGAAAACCGCCAATTTTCACCATATAAAGGGTATGGCCATAGAAAACCGCCAATTTTCACCATATAAAGGGTATGGCCATAGAAAACCGTCAATTTTCACCATATAAAGGGTATGGCCATAGAAAACCGCCCAATTTTCACCATATACAGGTTATGGCCATAGAAAACCGCCAATTTTCACCATATAAAGGGTATGGCCATAGAAAACCGCCAATTTTCACCATATACAGGTTATGGCCAGTAAAACCGCCAATTTTCACCATATAAAGGGTTATGGCCATAGAAAACCGCCAATTTTCACCATATACAGGGTATGGCCATAGAAAACCGCCAATTTTCACCATATAAAGGGTATGGCCATAGAAAACCGCCAATTTTCACCATATACAGGGTATGGCCATAGAAAACCGTCAATTTTCACCATATACAGGGTATGGCCATAGAAAACCGCCAATTTTCACCATATAAAGGGTTATGGCCATAGAAAAACCTCAATTTTCACCATATACAGGGTTATGGCCTAGAAAACCACCAATTTTCACCATATACATGGTATGGCCATAGAAAACCGCCAATTTTCACCATATACAGTATGGCCATAGAAAACCGCCAATTTTCACCATATAATGGTATGGCCATAAAAAAACCGCAATTTTCACCATATACTGGTATGGCCATAAAAAACCCGCCAATTTTTCACCATATACAGGTATGGCCATAGA
Organism: Orius laevigatus; assembly: GCA_018703685.1. Taxonomy (NCBI): domain Eukaryota; kingdom Metazoa; phylum Arthropoda; class Insecta; order Hemiptera; family Anthocoridae; genus Orius; species Orius laevigatus. The sequence continues at coordinate 19,221 of JAGWEN010000783.1, forward strand.
AAACCGCCAATTTTCTAACCATATAAAGGGTATGGCCATAGAAAACCGCCCAATTTTCACCATATACAGGTTATGGCCATAGAAAACCGTCAATTTTTCACCATATACAGGTTATGGCCATAGAAACCGCCAATTTTTCACCATATACAGGTATGGCCATAGAAAACCGCCAATTTTTACCATATACATGGGTATGGCCATAGAAAACCGTCAATTTTCACCATATACAGGTATGGCCGTAGAAGACCGCCAATTTTCACCATATACAGGTTATGCCATAGAAAACCGCCGATTTTTACCATAAATGGTCATGCATAGGAAAACCGTCAATTTTACCATATACAGGTATGCCGTAGAGACCGCCAATTTTACCATATAAGGTATGGCCATAGAAAACCGCCAATTTTACCATATAAAGGTATGGCCATAGAAAACCGTCAATTTTACCATATACAGGTTATGGCATAGAAAACCGCCATTTTACCATATAAGGGTATGGCCATAGAAACCGCCGATTTTTACCATATAAAGGGTTTGGCCATAGAAAACACCGTCAATTTTTACCATATACAGGTTATTGGCCGTAGAAGACACGCCAATTTTCACCATATACAGGTTATGGCCGATAGAAAACCGCCGATTTTTACCATATAAAGGGTATGGCCATAGAAAACCGTCAATTTTTCACCATATAAAGGGTCATGGCCATAGAAAACCGTCAATTTTACCATATAAGGGTATGCCTAGAAAACGCCAATTTTTACCATAGTACAGGGTATGGCCATAGAAAACCGTCCAATTTTCATCAATATAAAGGTTATGGCCGATAGAAAACCGTCAATTTTCACCATATAAGGTATGGCCATAGAAAACGCGCCCCATCCATATAAGGGTATGGCCATAGAAAACCGCCAATTTTACCATACAGGGTATGGCCTAGAAAAACCGTGCAATTTTACCATTACAGGTATGGCCTATAGAAAAACCGCCAATTTTCACCATATACAGCGCGCTATGTGCCATAGAATAACCGCCGAATTTTCCACGATCATATAAAGGGTTCATGGCCATAGAAAACCGCCCATCAATTTTACCATATAACAGGTTATGGCCCAGAAGACCGCCAATTTTCACCCACTGTATACAGGTTTCATGGCCAGTAGAAGACCGCCAATTTCACCATATTAAGGGTCATGGCCATAGAAAACCGTCAATTGTCACCATATACTGTATGGCCATAGTAAAACTCGCCACTTTCTCACCATATATATAAACGGGTATGGCATTGAGAAAACCGCCAATTTTCACCATCTCACAGGTTAAGTATGGCCCGTAGAAACGACCGTCCAATTTTCCACCATATACAGGGTATGGCCATAGAAAACGCGCCGGATTTTTCACCATATAAGAGGGTATGGCCTTAGAAAACCGCAATCAATGTTCCCATATACAGTTATGCGCGCATAGAAGACCACTCAATTTTCTACCTACTCATACAGGTTGGCCGATAACGGCAAGACCAAGCCCACTATTTTCACCATATAGCTGGTTATAGGCCATGAGAAAACCGCTCCGTTTTTCACCATATCAAGGGTATGGCATAGAAACCGTCAATTTCACATATACAGGTCATGCGCTGATGATGTCGAATAGAAGACCGCCATTTCACCATATACAGGGTCCCGTCTATGGCCATAGAAAACCGCCAATTTCACCATATAAGGGTATAGGTATGTCATAGAAAACCGTTCAATTTTCCATATACAGGGTTATGGCCGTAGTAAGACGCCAATTTTCACCATACGGTTCCCTAGCCCCTTAGTTTATGGGCCATAGAAAAACCCGCCCAATTTACTTACCATATACAGGTTAATGGCCATGAGAAACCGTCAATTTTACCATATACAGGTATGGCCGTATAGAAGACCGCCAGTTTCACCATATACAGGTTATGGCCATAGAAAACCAGCCAATTTTTACGCCATATAAAGGGGTGATGGGCCATAGAAAAACGCAATTTTTACCATATCAGGTTATGAGCCATAGAAAACCGCCAATTTTACCATATAAAGGGCTACTTTCATGGCCATAGAAAAACCGTCAATTTTACCCAATTGACAGGTTATGGCCGTAGAAGACGCCAATTTTCACCCATATACAGGTTTACATTTGGGGCCAAGAAAAACCCGCCGGATTTTTACCATATAAAGGGTATGGCCATAGAAAACGCCAATTTTGTACCATATACAGGTTATGGCCATAGAAAACGTCAATTTACCATATACAGGTTATGGCCGTAGAAGACGCACAATTTCACGCATATACAGGTTATGGCCATAGAAATACCTGCCGATTTTCTACCATATAAAGGGTATGGCATAGAGAACCGCCAATTTTACCACTTATACACGGTTGTATGGCCGTAGAAAGAAGACACGCCATTTTCACCATATACAGGTTATGCGCCAGAGCAAAACCGCCCAACCATTTGTTTTTTAACATATAAAGGGTATGCGACCATAGTGACAACCGTCAATTTTGACCACATACAGGTTATCGGCCATCTGAAAACCGCCAATTTTTACCATATACAGGTAACTGGCCATAGAAAACCGTCAATTTTACCATATACAGGTTATGGCCGTAGAAGACCGACCAATTTCACCATATACAGGTCCCCTAGCCATCAGGAAAACACGCCGATTTTACCATATATTAGGGTATGGCCATAGCAAATACGCGCTAGATTTGTTACCATATACGGATGGTTATGCGCACATAGAAAACCGCATATTTTGACCATATAGAGAGTTATGCCGTAGAAGACGCGCGCAATTTTCACCATATACAGGTGTATGGCCATAGAAAACCGCCGCCGATTTTTACCATATATAAGGGTATGGCCATCAGAAAACCGTCTAATTATTACCACTATACAGGTATGGCGCTAGATAGACGCCAGAATTTCAGACACCATATACACGCGTTATGGCCATAGAAAACGTCAATTTTTACCATATAAGGTATGGCCATGAGAAAACCGTCAATTTTACCTGTACATGGTTATGGCCCTCGTAGAAGGACCGCCATAATTTTCACCATATACAGGTTATGGCCATAGAAAACCGCCGATTTTACCTATACAGGGTAGTCCTATGGCCATAGAAAGACCGCAATTTTACCATATACAGGTATGGCCATAGACAAACGGTCAATTTACCATAGACAGGTTATAGGCCGTTAGGAAGACCGCCAATTTTCACCATATACAGTATGCCATAGAAAACCGTCACGACATATTTTACCATATAAAGGGTATGGTCCATGTAGAACACCTGTCATTTGTCACCCAGTGACATGATACAGGACATTATGGCCTATAGAAAACCGCCAATTTTTCACCTATATAAAGGGCATGGCCATAGAAAACCGTCCACATTTTACCACGCATATCAAAGGGTCCCTTAGTGCTTACAGTATATGGACGCATAGAACCAACGCCATATTTTCACTCATATATCAGGTTATGTCAGCTGATAGAAAACCGCCACTTTTCCCATATAAAGGGTATGGCGCTATAGAAAACCGCCAATTTATTTCACCAATGAGTATACAGGTTATATGGCCGCATAGAAGACCGTCAAAGTTTTCAGCCATTACAGGGTATGGCCGATAGAGAAGACCGTCAAAATTTTCCCCATATAAAGGGTCATCGGACCATAGAAAACCGTCAATTTGTAAACCCAATATACAGGTTGATGGCCCGGTCGATGAGCAAAACCGCCCAATTTGTCTATACGCAGTATAAAGGGTGATGGCACAGTAGAAAACCGTCAATTTTACCATATACAGTTATCGGGCCGTAGAAGACCGCCAATTTTCAACATATACAGGTTATGGCCATAGAAAACCGCACAATTTTACCATATAAAGGGTACGGACCATAGAAAACCGGCCAATTTCTACCATAACGGTTAGATGGCATAGAAAAGAAAACGTCAATTTTTTTTTAAAAAAACCCAAAGCAGGTTATGGCCGTAAGAAGACCGCAAACGATTATTGACACCATATACAGGTTCTATGGCCATAGAAAACCGCACCCGATTTTTGACCATATAAAGGGTTTATGGCCAGAGAAAACCGCCAATTTTACCATATACAGGTTCATCGTGCCGTAGAAGCACCCGCCAATTTTCACCATTATAAAGGTTATGGCCATAGAAAACCGCCAATTTTTTACCATATAAAGGGTATGGCCATGAAAACCGTTGACAATTTACACACATACAAGTTATTGGCCATAGGAAACCGCCAATTTTACCCAATATAAAGGTTATGGCCATAGAAAAACCGTCAATTTTACCAATATACAGGTTATGGCCGTAGAAGACCGCCAATTTTCCACCATATACAGGGTATGGCCATTGCATAGCAACACCGCCGATTTTACCATATAAAGGGTATGTGGCCAAGAAAACCGCCATATTTGACATATACAAAGGTTTATGGCCTAAAAACCGCCATATTCTTCAACCACACACCAATATACAAAGTTATGGCCATAGAAAACCGTACCAATTTTTACCATAGAGCGGTATGAGGCATAGAAACCGTCGGGTTGTGTGCACAGCGGTGTGTGGCCAGGTAGTACAAACCGCCACACAGTTTAAAATAGCCATATAAAGTGGTATGGCATAGACCGGCAATATTACATATACAGGGCCTATGGCCTGTATCGAGCCTTAGTCCTGTCCTTGATGCCCTGTTGGGTCCTGTATCCTGTTGGGTGGCTGGTACCTCTAGCTTCTCACCCTAGTCAGCCTCTAGGAGTGAGCTGCATAGAGACCGCCGATTGTGTCTACGCCCCTATCCCAGCGCTCGCTAGTATGGCATAGAAAAACGCAGCTCGACCGCCATGTGTAACCATATACAGGTATGGCCATAGAAAACCGTCACAATCGTTTACCATATACAGGTTCTGGCCTGTAGAAGATCCGACCGCCAATTTTCACGCATGTACAGAGGGGCAGTTGTGCATGGCCACTAGAAAACCGAAACCGATATTTTAAACCATATACAGGCTGGGCAGTGATGGCCATATTGAAAACGCGTCAATTTACCATTACTGTTATGGCCGTAGACGACCGCCAATTTTCACCATATACAGGTACTCGGCCACATAGAGAACCGCCACTTTCTAAACCATATAAACTAAATGGTATGACCATGAGAACACCGTCAATTTTACCATATGCACAAACCGTATGATGGCCGTAGAAGACCGCCAATTTTCACGCATATACAGGTTATGCATAGAAACACCGCCAATTCTTTACACATATACAAGGTTATGCCATAGAAAACCGTCAATTTCACCATATACACGGTTATGCCGTAGAAGACCGCCAGTTTGTCACCATATACAGGTTCATGGTCCATAGAAAGAAAACCGCCAACTTTTTACCATATAAAGCGGTATAGCTCTCCATGGCCATAGGAAACCGTGTCATTTTACCATATTCACAGGTTATGGCCTAGAAAACCGCACCACAAATTTCTTACCATATAAAGGTATTGTGCCATAGAAAAACCGTCAATTTTATCCCATGATACACAGTCGTTATGGCCGTAGAAGACCGCAGTCAATTTTCACCATATACAGGTTATGGCGCCATAGAACACCGCCGCCGATTTTTACCTATCACGCGTGTCATGGCCATAGAAAACCGCCAATCTACCATACGTACAGGTTACTGGCCATAGAAAATCGCAGTCTACATTTTACCATATACAGGTTATGGCCGTAGAAGACCGCCAATTTCACCATATAGCAGGTTATGGTCATCGAAAACCGCCAATTTTTACCATATAAAGTGGTAATGGCCAGTTAGAAATACCGTCAATTTTACCATAATACAGGTTATAGGCCGTACCGAGAAGATCCGCCAACTTGTGTTCACACCATATACAGTTATGCTGGCCATAGAAAACACAGCCAATTTTTACCATTATAAAGGGTATGTCTTAGCCATAGTTCGCCCTGCCTAGCCCTACCAGATCCCTAGCTATTGGCCTTATTATAGACCATAGAAAACCGGTCCAGTCAATTTTATCCATATACAGGTTATGCCTGAGATAGTAAGACCACGACCATCATCTTTCACCATATACAGGTTATGGCCATAGCACACCGCCAAAATTTTCACCCATATTAAGGTATCATTTCATAGCCTCCTGTAGATATGATGGCCATCAGAAAACCGCCAATTTCACCATATAAAGGGTATTAGTATGACATAGAAAACCGTCATTTACCATATACAGGTTATGGCCGCTAGAAGACCGCCAATTTTCAAACATATACAGGTTATGTCTATAGAAAACCGCCAATTTTTACCATATAAAGGGTATGGCCATAGAAACCGTCAATTTTACCATATACAGGTTATGGCCGTAGAAGACCGCCAATTTTCACCATATACAGGTTATGGTCATAGAAAACGCCAATTTTTACCATATAAAGGGTATGGCCATAGAAAACCGTCATTTTACCATATACAGGTTATGGCCGTAGAAGACCGCCAATTTTCACCATATACAGGTTATGGCCATAGAAAACCGCCCAATTTTTACCATATAAAGGGTATGACCATAGAAAACCGTCAATTTTACCATATACAGGTTATGGCCTAGAAGACCGCCAATTTTACCATAACAGGGTTATGGCCATAGAAAACCGCCAATTTTTACCATATAAAGGGTATGGCCATAGAAACCGTCATTTTACCATATACAGGTTATGGCCGAGTAGAAGACCGCCAATTTTCACCATATACAGGTTATGGCCATAGAAAACCGCCGATTTTTACCATATAAAGGGTATGGCCATAGAAAACCGCCAATTTTACCATATACAGGTTATGGCCATAGAAAACCGTCCAATTTTACCATATACAGGTATGGCCGTAGAAGACCGCCAATTTTCACCATATACAGGTTATGGCCATAGAAAACCGCCGATTTTTACCATATAAAGGGTATGGCCATAGACAACCGTCAATTTTACCATATACAGGTTATGGCCGTAGAAGACCGCCAATTTTCACCATATACAGGTTATGGTCATTAGAAAACCGCCAATTTTTACCATATAAAGGGTAATGGCCATAGAAAACCGTCAATTTTACCATATACAGGTTATGGCCGCTAGAAGACGCCAATTTTCACCAGATACAGTTATGGCATAGTGAAACCGCCGACTTGTTTTACCAATAGATAAAGGGTGTAGGCCATAGAAGTAACCGCCAATTTTACCATATACAGGTTCATGGCCATAGAAAACCGTCAATTTTACCATATACAGGTTATGCCGTAGAGACCGCCTCATTTTGCACCATACATACAGGTATCGCCATAGACAACCGCCGATTTTTACCGATATAACGGGTATGGCCGTAGTAAAACCGTCCATATTTTGCGCATATACGGTGGTTATTGCCGTAGAAGACGCGCCACTTTCACCATATACAGGTATGGCCATAGAAAAAACCGCCGATTTTTACCATGTTAAGTGGGGTATGGCCATAGAAACCTCGTCACTTTTACACATATACAGGTTATGGCCGTAGAGAAGACCGCGACAATTTTTCCACCATATACAGGTTAGGGTCCATAGAAAACCGCCGATTTTTACCATAGTAAAGGGTATGGCCATAGATCCGTGTCAATTGTTTCCACCATATAAAGGGTATCGGCCAATAGAGAAACCGCCAATTTTACCAGTATAAAGGGTATGCATGATGGCCATAGAAAACCGCCAATTTTCCCCATATAAGGGTATGGTCATCAGAAAACCGCCAATTTTCGATCATATAAACGGGTCCTAGTCATAGGCACATAGAAAACCGTCATTTTACCATATACAGGTTATGGCCATAGAAAACCGTCCATTTTACCATATACAGGTTATGGCCGATAGAAGGCGCCGCCAATTTTCACCATATACAGGTTACGGCAGCCATAGGGAAAACCGCCGATTGTTCACCATATGAAAGGGTAATTGGCTTTCGTCAACCGCCTATATTATAGGCCAGAGGTGGAACAAGCAAAAACCACAAAAGACCACTAAAGAACACCCACTTGTTAAGACGTGTAAAATTTTTCGTCGATAATTGTTTATGATATGGTAGACCCATCTACTGGTCTGGCCATCACGAAAACGTCGCCAATTTTCACCATATAAAGGGTCTCTATCTCCCCTCAGCCTGGTGAGCACCTGGTCAAGTAGAAAACGTCACTATATGTTTTTCATCGTATATAAAGGGTGTATGGCCATAGAAAACCGTCAATTTTACATGATACAGGTTATGGCCATAGAAAACCGTCAAGTTTTGTTACCATATACAGGTTATGCCGTAGAAGACGCCATAAATTTTCACCATAGTTAGACAGGTGAGCTATGGCCATAGAAAACCACGCCGATTTGTCACCATATAAAGGTGTATATGGCCATAGAAAACACGTCAATATCACCATATAAAGGGCATATAGCCATAGAGAAAACGCCAATATTTACCATATACAGGGATAAATACAATCAAATGCCATAGAAACGCGTCACTATATTACATATACACAGCGTATGGAGCCGTAGAAGCCAGCCAATATAATTACACGCTAGTATCAGTGTTATAGCCATAGAAAAACCGCCGATTTTCTGAAACCATATATGAAATGTACAATAGCAGCCATAGAAAACCGCCAATTTTACCATATACAGTTATGGCCATAGAAATACCGTCATATGTCTACCACTTCTCACTGTTATGGCCGTAGATGTCTTTTCGCCAATTTTTCTTTCCTTTTCAGGTATGGCGAGAAAACCGCCGTACTTTTTACGCATATAACGGGTATGGCCATAGAAAACTGCATTTTACTCATATCTGTTATGGCCGTCGTCGACTCGCCACCCTTCACCATATTCAGTTCTGGCTTCGGGCAAACTCGCCAATTTTTTCACCTATAGAAGGGTATGTCTCTATCGTCAAGTGTCACCCTATATACAGGTTATGGCCTCACGCTAGTATAGACACCGCCATTTCACGCATATACAGGTTATGGCCATAGAAAACATCGCACGATTTGTTACCATATACGTATGGCCATCAGAGAAAACCGTCATTTTACCATATACAGGTTATGGCCGTAGAAGACCGCCAATTTTCAACATATACAGGTATGGCCATCGATAGAAAACACGCCAATTTTTACCATATAAAGGGTATGGCCATAGAAAATCCGTCAATTTTACCAATACAAGCCAAAACCCAACACCAAACACACCAACAAAACCCCAACCAAACCACCAAAAAACCCAAAACCAAACAACCAAAAAACCCCAATACCATATACAGGTTATGGCCACTAGAAAAACCGCCAATTTTTACCATATAAAGGTATGGCCATAGAAAAACCACAAAAACCAAAACACCCCAACCAAAAAAACCAAAACCACAAAAACACCCAAAAAAACCGTCAATTTTACCACTATACAGGTTATGCCGCTCTATGAAGACCGCCAATTTTCACCGATATACAGGTTATGGCCATAGAAACCGCCGATTTTTACCATATAAAGCGTATGGCCATAGAAAACCGCCATTTACCTATACAGGTTATGGCCATAGAAAAACCCCTGTCAAGTTTTACCATATACAGGTTATGGCCGTAGAAGACCGCCAATTTTCACCATATACAGGTATGGTCATAGAAAACCGCCATTTTACCATATAAAGGGTATGAGCCATAGAAAAACCGTCAATTTTACCATATACAGGTTATGGCCGTAGAAGACCGCCAATTTTCACCATATACAGGTGTATGGCCATAGAAACCGCCCAATTTTTACCATATAAAGGGTATGACCATAGAAAACCGTCAATTTTACCATATACAGGTTATGGCCGTAGAAAGACCGCCAATTTTCACCATATACAGGTTATGGCCATAGAAAACCGCCAATTTTTACCATATAAAGGGTATGACCATAGAAAACCGTCAATTTTACCATATACAGGTTATGGCCGTAGAAGACCGCCAATTTTCACCATATACAGGTTATGGCCATAGAAAACCGCCAATTTTTACCATATAAAGGGTATGGCCATAGAAAACCGTCAATTTTACCATATACAGGTTATGGCCGTAGAAGACCGCCAATTTTCACCATATACAGGTTATGGCCATAGAAAACCGCCAATTTTTCCCATATAAAGGGTATGGCCATAGAAAACCGTCAATTTTACCATATACAGGTTATGGCCGTAGAGACCGCCAATTTTCACCATATACAGGTTATGATGGCCATAGAAAACCGCCAATTTTTACCATATAAAGGGTATGACCATAGAAAACCGTCAATTTTACCATATACAGGTTATGGCCGTAGAAGACCGCCAATTTTCACCATATACAGGTTATGGCCATAGAAAACCGCCAATTTTTACCATATAAAGGGTATGGCCATAGAAAACCGTCAATTTTACCATATACAGGTTATGGCCGTAGAAGACCGCCAATTTTCACCATATACAGGTTATGGCCATAGAAAACCGCCAATTTTTACCATATAAAGGGTATGGCCATAGAAAACCGCCAATTTTACCATATACAGGTTATGGCCATAGAAAACCGTCAATTTTACCATATACAGGTTATGGCCATAGAAAACCGCCAATTTTACCATATACAGGTTATGGCCATAGAAAACCGCCAATTTTTACCATATAAAGGGTATGGCCATAGAAAACCGTCAATTTTACCATATACAGGTTATGGCCGTAGAAGACCGCCAATTTTCACCATATACAGGTTATGGCCATAGAAAACCGCCAATTTTTACCATATAAAGGGTATGGCCATAGAAAACCGTCAATTTTACCATATACAGGTTATGGCCGTAGAAGACCGCCAATTTTCACCATATACAGGTTATGGCCATAGAAAACCGCCGATTTTTACCATATAAAGGGTATGGCCATAGAAAACCGCCAATTTTACCATATACAGGTTATGGCCATAGAAAACCGTCAATTTTACCATATACAGGTTATGGCCGTAGAAGACCGCCAATTTTCACCATATACAGGTTATGGCCATAGAAAACCGCCGATTTTTACCATATAAAGGGTATGGCCATAGAAAACCGTCAATTTTACCATATACAGGTTATGGCCGTAGAAGACCGCCAATTTTCACCATATACAGGTTATGGCCATAGAAAACCGCCAATTTTTACCATATAAAGGGTATGGCCATAGAAAACCGTCAATTTTACCATATACAGGTTATGGCCGTAGAAGACCGCCAATTTTCACCATATACAGGTTATGGCCATAGAAAACCGCCGATTTTTACCATATAAAGGGTATGGCCATAGAAAACCGTCAATTTTACCATATAAAGGGTATGGCCATAGAAAACCGCCAATTTTACCATATACAGGGTATGGCCATAGAAAACCGCCAATTTTCACCATATAAAGGGTATGGCCATAGAAAACCGCCAATTTTACCATATAAGGGTTATGGCCATAGAAAACCGCCAATTTTCACCATATACAGGTTATGGCCATAGAAAACCGCCATTTTACCATATAAAGGGTATGGCCATAGAAAACCGCCAATTTTACCATATACAGGTTATGGCCATAGAAAACCGCAATTTTACATATAAGGGTATGGCCATAGAAAACCGCCAATTTTACCATATAAAGGGTTATGGCCATAGAAAACCGCCATTTTTCACCATATACAGGTTATGGCCGTAGAAGACCGCCAATTTTCACCATATACAGGGTTATGGCCATAGAAAACCGCCAATTTTTACCATATAAAGGGTATGGCCATAGAAAACCGTCAATTTTACCATATACAGGTTATGGCCGTAGAAGACCGCCAATTTTCACCATATACAGGTTATGGCCATAGAAAACCGCCAATTTTTACCATATAAAGGGTATGGCCATAGAAAACCGCCAATTTTCATCATATAAAGGGTATGGCCATAGAAAACCGTCAATTTTCACCATATAAAGGGTATGGTCATAGAAAACCGCCCATTTTCATCATATAAAGGGTATGGCCATAGAAAACCGCCAATTTTCACCATATAAAGGGTATGGTCATAGAAAACCGCCAATTTTCCCCATATAAAGGGTATGGCCATAGAAAACCGCCAATTTTCACCATATACAGGTTATGGCCGTAGAAGACCGCCAATTTTCACCATATAAAGGGTATGGCCATAGAAAAACCGTCAATTTTCACCATATACATGGTATGGCCATATAAAACCGTCAATTTTCACCATATAAAGGGTATGGCCATTGAAAACCGCCAATTTTCACCATATACAGGTTGTGGCCGTAGAAGACCGCCAATTTTCACCATATAAAGGGTATGGCCATAGAAAACCGCCAATTTTCACCATATAAAGGGTATGGCCTTAGAAAACCGTCAATTTTCACCATATACAGGTTATGGCCGTAGAAGACCACCAATTTTCACCATATACAGGTTATAGCCATAAAAAAAAACACCAATTTTCACCATATACAGGTTATAGCCATAAAAAAAAACACCAATTTTCACCATATACAGGTCATAAAAACCACCAATTTTCACCATATAACTCGTATGGCGATTAAAAAACCGCCAATTTTCACCATAGATATGGTATGGCCATAAAAAAAATCAACACTTTTCACCATATACCTGGTATGACCATAAAAAAAAACCGGCAAATTTTCACCATAATAGAAAACCGGTCAGTTTTCAGTTTTCACCATATACAATGCATGGCCATAGAAAACCGACGATTTTCACCATATACAAGGAATGGCCATAAAAAACCACAAATTATTTCACCATATACCTGGTATGACCATAAAAAACCGCCAATTTTTACCATATACATGGTACGGCCATAGAAAACCGGTCAGTTTTCGTTTTCGCCATATACATTGCATGGCCATAGAAAACCGCCGATTTTCACCAAATTTTCACCATATACAAGGTATGGCCATAAAAAAAACCACCAATTTTTCACCATAAACCTGGTATGACCATAAAACCCCGCCAATTTTCACCAAATTTTGGGTTTTCCATTTCCATAACTACCATACCCGACCTTTCTTCAGTTTCACACCAAAAATGACGTCATTTAGTTCAATCTCTACAACCAAATATGTAACTTCTCTTTTTCCTTTCTTTTTATCCACAACCGAATTCTCAAAAACAAATGAATAAATTATTTACCCTTTAGAGAAAGAAGGAAAGAAAAACGTTAATTCTTTCATTTTAATATTTTTCTTCAACATTAATTTTAAGCTCACATCGCCCTCTCGTAAGCAGACTTTTATTTTTTCACTAAATTAATTCATCACTGTTAATAGCTCCAGACTTAAATTTTTACTCGCTTACATTTTTTCCTAAATGGCATATTTAAAAAAAATGTTAATTTTTGTCCATTTAACATCTTTCTCGTTTCTTTTGTTTATCTCTTCTGTATATATTTTCATATTCTAGCGTTTTTACAAAAAATTACATTTTTGCATCCCTTTTATTGTGGGAGTTTTATACTGGAAGGAACGTTTTCTCATTGTTTTGGTGTTAAGAATCAAATGATCACCCTAGACTGGGGATATTCGACGTTGGGAAGTAATCAACGTTTTCTTAAGAGGGATAGTTAATTGAGTTTTAATGGAAGGAGGGGTTGATATACAATAGGCGAAATAAAGTGCGATAGTTATCGAGTCAAGAAGGTGGTCGAGGGTAAAAAGGAAGAAAATAGGAGCTCTGTTCTCCTCTCGGTATATTTCTTTTGAGGGGTAAACGAGTGGCGACGTCCTCCCCAGACGACAAATGGTTATTAGATACACGGTGAAGTGTTTCAAACCTACGCCAGGATCTGAGCCGTAGATAAATCTATCAGAACCACTTAGATATATCATATAAGGGGCTTCCTCTGTGGGAACGAACGTGGCCGAACCATATGTCTGTCTCACGCCATCTATACCTCGACACGAATCCAAAGAATGGTAAGAACGGGGGGATCGAACGGACTTGGAAAATATCGCCTCCCCTACGATATTTATCGCCGTTTCAAGGCACATTTACATAAATCTATATCGTCGTTAAAAACAAAAAAGTATCCTGGAGCTACTTATTCACGCTACGCCTTATTTATTGACATATTGTGAACAGTAAATCCATATTTTTGGGCATTGAGTATAAGGAACGAATAAGGAATATTACCACCATCATACACCGTCATTATTTATGGGACATTCATGGTCGAATCACAAGAAAGCCAAGAAGGCACATGACGTGTGGCGCCGCCCATCGGTTCATCCTCAAAGGTGAATGCTAGAAGATCCTACTGATAAACTTTTTTTTTTAAATATACAGAAAGGATGTCAATTCATATTATTAAGAGGGGAAAAAAAGGGAAAAAATTAAAGGAATAAAAAAGGGGGGTTGAGAATGTAAAGTTTATAAAATCAGGGAGAGAGAGAGTGAGCTAGAAGGGGGCAAACACAAAAAAAAAATTAGGGTTGAGGTCCACTTTGTAGTCAGTTGTGGACAGGTAAGGTGGGGGTAAGTCCAAGAGTGGAAGTTAGAACTCATTAAGGGGAAGTCTGAGGCTAATACGGCTCCCAAGCTCTGATAGGAATTTTAAAACAAGTCGGTAAATGCAAAGTATACAGCGGGATTCTTAATCCTCTGTACACGTTCCCCTGTTTAGCTTTTTATGGAGTGTTTGGCCGGCTTAAGGGCAACTCCCTTGGGCATAGCCTTTACCAACCTTGGCCCTTTCGAGGATTTAAAAAAATCCCTCTCTTCTATCAAAAATTGCCTTCTGGATGGGGGGGGGGCATTCTTAAACGAAAAATTTTATTTAGTCGTTTCATTGTGACAGTCATTGAACGCCATCCTTCGAGAAGATAGACTGGCTGGAGAGTGCAGGATGATAAAAAGGGTCAATATGTAGCTAAAATGGGTCTTTTTTAGTCAAAAATGGTCAAAATCAAGTTTAAAAGGGTGTTTTCTGGTCAAAAAGGGTCAACATCTGGCTAAAAAGGGTCTTTTCTTTTTCGTTCTTACGTTCTAGAATGTTCTATTCCAGTGACGGTCCTGATGGGTCCAAACGTGGTCACCACACCCCCACCCCTGAAGGAAAACTTTTAAGGCTAAGGTCTCTCTCAAGGAAAATCGAATTCGTCATCTTTCCAGCGTTCCCCCAGCATTAAATCAACGTTGGATTACGATATGGAATAAAAAAAAGATACCGGAAAGGAGGGAGGAGGAAAGAAAGGATTTTTAGATCTCCCCCTCACCGAAGTGTGAACAGGGATGGAAAATGCACTGTAGAAAGCGTTAAATTTCTCCTTTTCTCATTCAGATAAATTGGATTTACACCCATATATTACACCCTCATCTTAACGCGAAGATGTTGATATACACCCTCGAAACACGTAGAACGTTTTTTTCTGCAACACTTTGTCATCGATGCAGCCATCAATTTTTTATGAAGTCTACATATTTTTTAATTAAACACAGGAAGTGGGAATAAAAAAATAATATATATATATATATATATATATATATATATATATATATATATATATATATATATATATATATATATATATATATATATATATATATATATATATATATAGTGTGAATATTGAAGGTAGAACATTTTAAGAAAATTAAACGTGCATGTATGGTGAAAGTATTGTAAAGGGTTGTGGGCTGAAGAGTTGGGTGGTGAAGGGTGGGGGGGTATGTTTTGCCTCCTTTAATGGGGTGAGTGTTAAGACCAGGGTTTAGGGCCCCTAGTCTGCGCGCGTCTGCTTCAAATTTATTGATATTTGGTGTTAATTAGGGAAGGTTAGGCATAGCCTATTATCAGGTTATTGCTTCTCTAATGTCTAGAGGCTGGCTTTATTTACATAGTAGACTATGCATCACTGCTATTTCTTATGCCTTCTAACCCTTCCCTTCCTATACCAAGAAGCCACCCCTTCCTCTTACAACCGCCCCATTTTCTTCTCCGTTCTCCACACTCCCTTAATGACACTTTTTCAATCAGCATCTTTCTTCAGCTTTCAAACTTTAACGAGAATTTGTTCTTTTTAGCAATATTGTGCGTTAGTTGACCAATAATTGTAAAAGTCGAGGGGAAATTCAGTTGAGCGTAGAGTGAACCCAAGAGGGCGGTTCCAGTTGCGCAATTATGCATAACAATGTTGATGTGGATGTCATATTTCAGAAAGGGCAAAAGAAAGAAAACTGGCAATAAAAAAATGTCGCTATCTCCGAACATTTGTCGTCCTATAAAGGGATGGTCGCCCATCGGCAGAATTGAGGGTGGGGTAGGACTATTGTTGGTAAATAGCGACTTCCTCTCTTCCCTAATGCATATCTTCATATTGGAGGCTCTCTTTCCCGACCTTTTTCCGTTCCGTTCTATTTCCTTTGAAAGATTTTTTATTGAAATGCCTTCCGGGTGGAAATGACGGATACTCAGTAGCCTGCCAAGCGCATAAATACACACCGGAAAATATATCATAATATGGACGACAAACAAAAATAAACCATCGATGTTTTCAACGTGTTTGCGGATCAATAATGGAATATGATACGTGAAAGGGGTTCGATGAAATGAGGACTTAAATCAGTTAGGGGAGGGGGTGTTAAGGAATGATTGCAATATGCCTTGAGAGCCTTGTTTTATTGGTAAGGGCGTAATGAGGGTGGTAAGGCGTTATATCGGAAGGGGAGAGCGAGTCGAGTTTGTCGAAAACCGAGCACTAAATCAGCAGAGCCATAACACTGTCTCCACACTTTACTGTATCTTCGGTATAATTAACACTTTCGCCTAGGGTGACCACGTGGTATGTGCGTGATTTTACGCATTTCCAAAGATTTTATCCAAAAGTGGTAAGCAAAATGACAAATTTCTTCAGTTCACCGATATGTTCGCCAGAGATGTCAGCATAATCACAAAAATCGATAGAGAAAGTTTAGAGTGTAAAAACAATTTTCGGCTTTCTTATCAAATTAGTTCACCAAGTGCGGTTAATTCGATTGCTATTTTCGACTCGGGGAGAAATTCAGTTTAAAACCTTATCATCTGCTAATGTCAATCGTAAAAAGAAAGGAGATTCTTGCCATTCCGGGAAACATTTTATTGGATTAAATACCTACAACGTCATTATTGAAAAGTTTCTTCAAATTTTTACTTTTCTTCATGAACTGCCGCGTCCCCAGCCGTTGCCTCCTAAGGCCTATGGTGAATACTTATGTAAAGAACCCATACAGGGGCGGATCGGCCGTTTTCGGCCCACCGGGCGCATCCACTAGACCGGAATTTTTTTTTTTTTTTTCTTCTTCCAAATATCCTCTATCCCCCAAAAATTTAGTTTTTCTTCTCTTTCGGAACTTATTTTAACGCTATTTTTCATCAAAAACTTTAAAATCGACTTTTTAAGAGCCAATTTTTCTTTAAAAACAATCAAAATCAAAGTTTTAAGAGTCTTTTTTCGTCTAAAAACCTCAAAATTAAAGTTTCAAGAGCCTTTTTTCGTCAGAAACCTCAAAATCAAAGTTTCAAGAGCCCATAAAAGTTTTAAATGCCTTTTTTCGTCGAAAATCTCAAAATCAAGGTTTTAAGAGCCAAATTTTCTTCAAATACCTTAAAATTGACAATTTTTAGAGTCAATTTTTCTTCAAAAACCTCAAAATCAACATTTTTAAAGCCTAATTTTCGTCCGAAAACCTCAAAATCAAAGGTTTAAGAGCCAAATTTTCGTCCAATAACCTCGATGAAAAATTAACAAATTAACTCTTAAAACCTCGATTTCGAAGTTTTTTGACGAAAAATAAACTCTTAAAACCTCGATTTCGAAGTTTTTCGACGAAAAATTAACACTTAAAACCTCGATTTCCAAGTTTTTTGACGAAAAATTAACACTTAAAACCTCGATTTCCAAGTTTTTCGACGAAAAATTAACACTTAAAACCTCGATTTCGAAGTTTTTTGAAGAAAAATTAAATCTTAAAACCTCGATTTCGAAGTTTTTCGACGAAAAATTAACTCTTAAAACCTCGATTTCGTAGTTTTTCGACGAAAAATTAACACTTAAAAACCTCGACTTCGAAGTTTTTCGACGAAAAATTAACACTTAATACTTCGATTTGGAATCTCTTTAAAATCTCGATTTCCCCTCGAATAGCCCAGGCCCCTGTGAAATGTTTCAGTACCTCGAATTTTTTACTCTTTCAGCTTTTTTTTTGCTCCTATTTTAGTTTAAAAAAAAAAAATTGGCCCTCACCGGCCCTCGAGGGAAGCGGCCCACAGAGCGATCGCTCGGTAGCCCGACGGCCCGATCCGCCCCTGAACCCATATGATTTTATTTCAATTATTAAGATTGAAATTAAATCATATGGGTTCTTTACATAAGTATTCACCATATACAGGGTAGGGCCTTAGGAGGCAACGGCTGGGAACGTGGCAGCGTTCCGCTCAGCAAATGAACAGTGCAAAAAACAAAACCTTGGGGGTTCCACCAGACCAAATAAAACGTTGTAAATTTATTACTGATTATATTGATTAGTAAAAAAAATGGTTAAAAGGGTCATTGTTGTATCAAATATTAATCCGAATAAGGTCTCGTAGAGGAATCCGCTGGTGTGGATATATGGTGGTCTCGCCTCTTATCTTTTCCATTATTAGGTTAATATCTCCAGTCATCAATCGAACTGTCAGCCGCCGCCTCCTGGGGCCCGAAAACTTCTTATATACACATACACTCATTTATCCTCCTCCCTCCTTTTCCCACTATCCTTTTTCTTTCCCTTTTTTCCCTCTCTTCTACTTTCGTCTATATAAAAACCGAAGGGAGGCTAAATATATTTTGTCAATTTCCCAGCTGAATTTTTCATTTCGTGCGATCAATTTTCAGGGGGGAATAAACTGACAAAATATAAGAATTTTTTTGTTTTGTTTGAATAAGGGGCCAATATCCACAATAAAGTGTTTTTCTGCATAAAAATGCCACAATGTCGAATTTTCTTCGTTATTGAATTATGAAGATAATTTGATCTTGTAAGAACAATAAAATATCAAGATTGAACATGTACGTGTCATAATTGACATATATCGTCCCATTAGTGTCTCCCCCTCGTCTTATGTGTCGTTAATTCAATTAGGAAGAAGGGAGGGAATACTCTGTCAACGCTCTTCTCTAGTCTGATGGCGGTAACTTCCCGCTTGCTTCCGAAAATTTTCTAACGAGGTTAAATTAGTCGAAGAATCATGATCGATAACCTTGAATGACAGTGTCGAAAATTTTAACTTAGCATCCAACC
Organism: Orius laevigatus; assembly: GCA_018703685.1. Lineage (NCBI taxonomy): Eukaryota > Metazoa > Arthropoda > Insecta > Hemiptera > Anthocoridae > Orius > Orius laevigatus. The sequence goes on from JAGWEN010000783.1 coordinate 38,660, forward strand.
CAGGATTTTGGGAAGGGGTCAAAGAAACCCCGTAGAGTCAATTTGACCTTTGATCTTTATGGGACATGAAAATGTGCCACTTTCTCCTACAATCCGATCTTAATAAAAATTTACACAAAAAACACATTATCTTGAAAAAAAGTAGGGAAATTCCGAATTTCTCAATAGACCGATAGTTATTGATGTTCGTTGGTGAAAGTGCAATGATGACGTGCTACCGGTCCGAGCTCCACCAAATCACCACATACAGGGTAGGACCTTAAGAGGTTGCTGCTAGGAGGCAGCGTTCCACCCAGCAGAATAGGGTAAAGTAACCCATTTTTTGAGAAAGTTACCGCTTTCCACTTCCATACCCCTTTAAAAGGTCGTATTACCCACAAAAAATGTCCACCATAATTATGTGCTGCAGAAAACCCTTTTGATTAAATACTCCTACCTGATCAGATAATGAAATAACTCTAATGCTTGCGTTTTTATAATAAGAGTTTATGACGCAAAACAAAACGTGATATCTTTTCTCACTATTTTTTATTTATGTTCGTGCTCCAAGGACTTCCGATGCTATTTTAAGACTTACGGGGTAATTTTGAGGTCTTAATCTAAAGTTGATAATTTAAAAAAGAATGCTTTATTTTTAAAACATTACATAGGTAAGCATGAACTTGCTCTTCAGTGGTGTCACTAGCAGGGAAATCGAGGTTTTAAGATTTAATTTTTCGTCAAAAAACTTGGAAATCGAGGTTTTAAGTGTTAATTTTTCGTCGAAAAACTTGGAAATCGAGGTTTTAAGAGTTAATTTTTCGTCGAAAAACTTCGAAATCGAGGTTTTAAGATTTAATTTTTCGTCAAAAAACTTGGAAATCGAGGTTTTAAGTGTTAATTTTTCGTCGAAAAACTTGGAAATCGAGGTTTTAAGAGTTAATTTTTCGTCAAAAAACTTGGAAATCGAGGTTTTAAGTGTTAATTTTTCGTCGAAAAACTTCGAAATCGAGGTTTTAAGTGTTAATTTTTCGTCGAAAAACTTCGAAATCGAGGTTTTAAGTGTTAATTTTTCGTCGAAAAACTTCGAAATCGAGGTTTTAAGAGTTTATTTTTCGTCAAAAAACTTCGAAATCGAGGTTTTAAGAGTTAATTTGTTAATTTTTCATCGAGGTTATTGGACGAAAATTTGGCTCTTAAACCTTTGATTTTGAGGTTTTCGGACGAAAATTAGGCTTTACAAATGTTGATTTTGAGGTTTTTGAAGAAAAATTGACTCTAAAAATTGTCAATTTTAAGGTATTTGAAGAAAATTTGGGTCTTAAAACCTTGATTTTGAGATTTTCGACGAAAAAAGGCATTTAAAACTTTTATGGGCTCTTGAAACTTTGATTTTGAGGTTTCTAACGAAAAATGTCTCTTAAAACTTTTGAAAAAAAAAAATGTTGATTTTGAAGAAAAATTCTCCCTTAAAATGTCAATTTTAAGGTTTTTGACGAAAAAAGGCTCTTAAAACTTTGATTTTGAGGTTTTCGACAAAAAAAGACTCTTAAAACTTTGATTTTGAGGGTTTTTAAAGTCGATTTTAAAGTTTTTGATGAAAAATAGCGTTAAAATAAGTTCCGAAAAAGAAGAAAAACTAAATTTTTGGGGGATAGGGGATATTTGGAAGAAGAAAAAAAAAAAAAAAAAATCCGGTCTAGTGGATGCGCCCGGTGGGCCGAAAACGGCCGATCCGCCCCTGGTCATTAGCAAGTTTCCCGATGTGGAACCAGGCCTTCTTATATACTCGTACTAAATAAAAAGGTCGTAGAAAGGTGTGTTTTATATAAAGAAGGCCCTCGAGTGGGGTGTTACCGCCCGTCATGGTGACCTGTGTCGTGCCAAAATAAAGCCCCCTACAAGAACAAATTGAATATTTATATAATGCGAAGCGTGTGACGTTGCATGAATTAATTAGGGGTTGATACAGTTTGGTCAAGTGCCATAGGTGGAGTAAGAAGGGAGGGATATAAATATCCTGTGAGATGTAAGGCAATACAAGGCTGAAACCGTATCAAGATATGTTATCCAAGAAAATATACTACTGACACACACGAAAAAGCTAAATTATGAGAATAAGAGCCTTCACTTTCGGAAACTAGCACGGAATTATAATATTTAACTTCTGAGAGTCGATCCATAGGAGTTTAAGAGGATATCTTGGAGAAAGGGGGAGAGGTAATAAGAGTGACCGGGTGACTGATGGACAGATCCTGGTGAGAACTTACCAATAAGCCTCGCCTGTTATTCTTCCTCCTGTCACCGAAGGAGCACTCGCCTTTATTACAGGATTAGATCCCAGAGCTCAGATAGGCAACGCTTTATTGCCCTTATTCCTGATAATGTTTCAACCTGACCGCAGTCCCTTAGGCGAATAACTCACTCCCTCAACCTGACCCATCACTCAGCGATGGCCCTCTCCCAATCCAACACATTTCTTTTTCATAATCCTTTTTAGTCCAGTCGCCAGAGCAAAAAAAAAGGGGTCTGCTGGAAGAAATTGGGGACTTAACGACACTTTTACAGTTTGTTCGGGGCTATGGTGGGATGACTCTCTTAATTTTTCGAACTCGAGAAACCTGTGCTACCCTCAGGAGGGGCGAAAAACCAAGCTGATTTTTGGTTTTTTGCCTATAAGTCCTAAAATAAGCGTTTTATGACAAAACACACTCTATTCAATGTTGTAGGGCATACAATTTTCAACAATTTTTAACTTTATAAATTTTCCCGTAACCTTACTGCTTATCGAGATACGCCCTATCAAAGTTTGAGAATTCCAAAAAACAGATGGTTTAGGCCCTCTGACAGATGGTATTTTAAATACTAATTTTTGGGTCATATCTGACATAAGAAGACATAAAAATCATCGTCAGCCATTTGAAAGTGGTTGAGAAGGGGTGGCAGACGGCCAGCGTTAGGCTGACGGTGGTTTGATTTCCACTTTAGTAAGCTTTACGGGAGAACGCCAAATCCCAGCAAGTCCGTACGGGACTCATTTTAAAGGTAATTTAATTACTAAGGACGAATACTAAGAGTCAAATTTCGCTATCGTTTATGGTTTGGAAGTGGTAAGGCTTTGAACTTTGAAAAATTTCCAATATTTTCACATTGTGTCATACATTTAGTGGTGCTACGGGAGAACGCTGAGTCCTAGCAAGTCCGGATTAGTCTCATTTTAAAGGTAATTTAATTGCTAAGGACGGATACTAAGAGTCAAATTTCGCTATCTTTTGTGGTTTGGAAGCAGTCAGCGATTTAGTGAAACGAGAAATTCGCGATCTAGACAAAGTAATTTATGTTTTTGTTGACCATTTCGAAACCATAAAAGATAGCGAAATTCGACTGTTAGTATTCATCCTTAGTAATTGAATTACCTTTGAAATGAGACTAATCCGGACTTGCTGGGACTTGGCATTCTCCCGTAAAGCTTACTAAAGTGGAAATCAAACCACCGTCAGCCTGACGATGGCCGTCTGCCACCCCTTCTCAACCACTTTCAAATGGCTGACGATGATTTTTATGTCTTCTTATGTCAGATATGACCCAAACTAAATACTAATTTATTAGTATTTAAAATACCATCTGTCAGAGGGCCTAAACCATCTGTTTTTTGAAATTCTCAAACTTTGATAGGGCGTATCTCGATAAGCAGTAAGGTTACGGGAAAATTTATTAAGTTAAAAATTGTTGAAAATTGTATGCCCTACAACATTGAATAGACTGTGTTTTGTCATAAAACGCTTAGTTTAGGACTTATAGGCAAAAAACCAAAAATCAGCTTGGTTTTTCGCCCCTCCTGAGGGTAGCACAGGTTTCTCGAGTTCGAAAAATTAAGAGAGTCATCCCACCATAGCCCCGAACAAACTGTAAAATTGTCGTTAAGTCCCCAATTTTTTCCATGTTCAATGTATATATTGACTGGACTACTTCTTTAACACTTTATTTTCGTAAAACTGCAATATTGGACTAAGGAAAAGGAAGCAACAGGTTGCAAACTAGGGAAATAATAACACTAGCTTATCTAGAAATAGGTCGAGAAACTGGTTTCCTTAATGGCTAACGTACCTACTTTTTACTCTAATTTTGCTCAATAAATTTTATGAGAATCTTTTCCAGAAAATCTGTTCGCATACTCTATTTTACAAGGGAGGTCACCAATTTTGGCGTTTCTACATGAAAAAGTGATGAAAATCGAGTTTTATAGGCAATAAGTAATAAATCTCTTTCAGAATTTATTGAAAAATATTGAAGGTAACTTTGTTTATGGAATGGCGCGAACTGGGGAGGGAAAAATGGAGAAAATGAATAAGAATCATGCAATAAAGAGGGTGGAGGTGTGACGGGAGATCAGGTAACTTCCCCATTCACCCTCCTCCCTTCCACCTCCCCTCGCACCCCAAACTAACCTTATAATAAATGGTCTACTCATTTATTCATATATATATTTCGGGCGTCTGCAAAGATATTGGCAATTCAGGGAGCCTTTATAGCGAGACACTGACAAAGAGAAGGCAGTTATTTCCATACTTTTTCTGTAGCAACCTTATTTCACGCTAATGTCCTCCCGATCCCTTGGCCCACAAAGGTTCAATGCTAAAAGAGGGTCGAATCTTCAACCTCCATAATATCTCATTTTCCTTTCTTTTTAAAAAGTATTCTTTTTTTTTAAACCGCGTCCCCTCCCCATTTTAGGCCGTATATAAAGCGATATTTCACTCTCAGTATTTATCCTTTATTATTGAATAGTGCGGACTTCAGACTTTCCGTTTTCCCTACATAGATGAAAATTGTTCTCTAGACCTTAACTATAGGTCCTGGAGAAAAACCGCCTAAGTCTTTATTGTAGAAAATTTTAAGAGCTTTAATTTTGAATATAATCAATTTTTCGCTAGGATGCGCAGTTTTCGAGTTAATCGCAAAAAACCTCAAAAAGGGGGCTTTGCCTGGAAGGTTTGTTGTTTCCCCCTTCGATTTGCTAACACCACATGGCTTTAGAGTGAATTTTTTCTCTGTGGCGTCTATTATTAGTTATTCAGTATTGCACTAGGTTTCTAATGGTTAGTCCCAGTATAACCTTTTGTTATAAGCGAGAAAAAGCGAGAAAAAAAATTGTTTTTTGTGAAAACAAAAGTGGAAAATATACAACAGTGAAGTTTTAGGGTGAAATTGGTGTTTCAAAGGTTGAAAGAAGTGTGAAAAGAGGCCTTTTTTTTATATATATATATCCAAAAAAGAGTTGAAGTAGATCAAAAGGGAGGAAAAGAGGAATAAGAGTGGTGGGGGGTGGAGTTTGGCGTAGAATTAATCGGAGAAAAGGGAGTTGAGTTTGAAGAGTCCGTCTTTCTGTGTGTGAACCGGATTAATTACAGAAAATTGTAATTGTCTCCCGTTGGAAGGGGGGCAATTAGTGGCGGGGGTGAAGAAAGAGAGTGGAGTAGAGAGCGGGTAGGAAATTGGCCCGCATTTGACCTGAACTTGTCGAATTGTCTTCAAATGGTTTGGAGTGTTTGTGAAGTAGTGGCCAGGACTTTCTATACGGGTAGGTTGAACAAAGGGGGTTTTCGAGGGTTTCCCCAATTATCTCAAGACATCTTTTAGATGAGAGGCGCCTTCAGAGAGACGCTAATCGGCGGGGTCCGACTTAGAATCCCTGTAGCGAATTAAGTTTCTAAGACTACTTCACATAACCACCTCGACCCCTTCCCCCATATACCGACGGATAATTTCAAAACATGTCAAGCTAAATCACCCTTTTCTACCCATTCACAAAGCGGCTATTGTTGTTAGACAAAAGAATGGAAAACCCAGGATACGGTATTTAAAATGAGAAAACGCCGGGAAACAGTAACAGAATTATATTCGATATTATTACCACTTTATATCATGGATCTTTTCTTGTACTCCCTCGACCCAGGGCTAAATAAATTATTCCGACCCCCTTCCTCTCTTTTCTACGACTCCATTTAAACCGTTGAGTCCATTCAGATTGTCCGGACGATAAATTTTTAACATCAGCCCGTTCTAACAATGCTTTTACCGGTATGTATTATTTCCCTCCCAAAGTTATATCGACTAATAAAAATTATTCCTCACATTCTAATTAAACATGGACTCTAATTATAAATTTTCTGAAAATCATCACTTTGTTACACTTTGGATCGTTTATTTTCACTCGGAAATGTTTTTGGAGTTGAGCAATATAGAGAAGTAGGGGTGATCTTCAATTAACACGTGTTAATAGGGCTGAATTAACACGATTAACATGGAAAGACTCCATGTTAAAAGGTTAACCATGTTTAGAGAGGTAAAAGTTAGGTTACCAACTAAAAAAAACCGTTAAAAAAATGTTTTAGTGACGTAAAAATTAAATATTTATTCATTTGTTATTAGAATTTGAAATTCTAATGTTTACAAGAGGTTTACAAAAGGAGCCGCTTGATGCGCTAGTCATCACATTTAGACGACCAAAAAAAGATAAATTAACATGTTAACTTTTTAGAATTAACAAGCCCCAAAAAGATAGTGATGGTTTTCTTCGGTTTTCAGAACTGTTTTCTGAGTCAAAAGGAATTCAGGATTCAAAATATTTAGGTACCTATAGATTTTTTTTAGTGTCGTATTAAAAGGGGGCCTGGCATAATTATATATATCGGAGATTGTGAAGGGAGATGAAATCCCATGGGAATCGGCTAACTCCACGTTAAGTATGACTAAGGACCTTTGAGAATAAGCTACGTATCGGTATTTGTCATGATCAGACCCCCTCCTTCCATCCCTCCGTCCGCCTCATTTTGATAATGTGATTTCGTCTTTTCAGTGGCGGCTCGTCGGGTAGGCAAGGTAGGCGGCGCCTACCCTTGAATTTTGACGAAATTAACGCTTGTTTTATCACTCGTTAACAATTAAACATTTCATTTAATTATTTATTAATTTGATGAAATATTATCTCTTGTAAGTCTTGCACATAGTTTATAAATTCTATTTCACTTTCAAGCTTAGTTTTGAATTTAAGCGCGGTCTCATTCCCGTGTTCTCAAGAGCGTGCTGGTCGAGCGTCCCGTAGCTCAGCGGATTTAGGCAGAACTAGAAGTCGCCTATCCGAGGAAATTGAAATCGCCAAATATCAGTTCTCACATGACGGGGGGTAACTAGGACGGGGGGCTGAAGGGGGGTCGTAGGGTAGGCGATATTTCGGCCGCCTTCGGCCGCTTCGCGAAATTAGCCGATTAGCCAACACGTTTCCCAAAGGGGAACTGGGGAAGGTTCTTCTTGATTGCTTGTTAGTTTTATTGTTGTGAATTATTTTGTTTACGCCAGTTTACGCTTTCGTTTAATGATTATGAACCATTTTTCAGGGATTTTTTTCTCTATTTTTTTCTTCTTAATTTCTTTAATGAAATGTTAGGAGTTATTTCTTAGCTTCTAACCATCAAATGATCAATTCAGTGAGTTTTGAAATTCAGACAAAATTGAAATTCGTAATCGGGAGCTTTTTAAGTTTTGGTTTCCGGCTACTTCAAAGAGCTTCCATTCGTTTTCGAGTGCATACCTTCATATCTACCTATGTGAGTTATTTATTTTCAAAGTTGTTTTGGTTGCGCTAGGTACTAGGTAGTTTGATTGCAGTGACCGTTTTGTTTCGTAACTGAAATTATGACGTATTCCCTATGAAAATAAGTTCGATGGACGTATTGAAGGTATATTTGCATGAAATTCAATACTGAAAAATTTTCATCTCCTCTCCCGTTGGTGGTGGTGTGGTGGTGGGGTCACCAAACTGTGCCTACCCTGGAAAATCTTCCTAGAGCCGCCACTGCGTCTTTTACCTCCTTTTTTTTTCCCTTTCCCGCTTTACGTCCGCAGTCGATCGTGAAATTCAAGGGAAAAACCTTAGAGCAGCGATTAAAAATGTTGAGTCCTCAAGGGAGGGGTGGTTTGATACATTGTTATTGCGCTACTTCTCAAACAGGATATATCGCGGAGCTTCCCTCTTACTTTCGAAGGAATAGAGAACGGCGGGAGTTAGGGTTGAAAGAGGAAAAGAAGGGAAAAAACCAGTCTTCGGAATAATTACCCTAATCGGAAGAATACGCCATTTACTCCTTAAATCCCTTGGCTCTAATACATCACCTATTTTTTGAACCTTTTTCATTCCAAGTTAAATTAATTTTTTAAGCTCTTTTCTGGATTCCGAAAGCTCATCCAGTTATCATAAACCGGACAGGTTCGGGGCCATCAGGGTCGAGTTCTCTTCTAAAAACAAAAGTTCACATTTTACTAACGTGAGTGAAACGTGAAGATCTTAAAATTTCAATTCCAGGGATCACATGAAAATGATTTCATCGTAAAAACAATTCTTATGATTCGAACTTTTCGATTTGGGATTCTGGAGACCTCATTAATAACCAAATATCGCATAAACAAAACCTCAAGATACCTCCCCAACAACAATACGAATCAACTCTCCCATCACCTCCCCTACTCTCCTCGTCCACATACAAAATTGGGTAAAACTTAATTGATCGGTCATTACTCAATAGGAATGTCTATGAACAGTCTAATAGCATGACTTTTGTAACCAATAACGATCCCTAACCATTCCTAACCATCCCCAACCATCCCTAACCATCCCCAGACATTTTAACCATCACTAACCACACCTAACCATCTCTACCATCCCTAACCATCCCTAACCATCCCCAAACATCCCTAACCATCCCGAACCATCCCCAACATCCCAACCATCCCTAACCATCCCTAACCATCCCCAGACATCCTAACCATCACTAACCACACCTAACCATCCCTAATCATCTCTACCATTCTTAACCATACCAAACATCCCAACCATCCCTAACCATCCCGAACCATCCCCAACATCCCAACCATCCCTAACCATCCCTAACCATCCCCAGACATCCTAACCATCACTAACCACACCTAACCATCCCTAATCATCTCTACCATTCCTTACCATACCAAACATCCAAACCATCCCTAACCATCCCGAACCATCCCGAACCATCCCAAGACATCCTAACCATCCCTAACCATCCCCAAACATCCCACCCATCCCTAACCATCCCTAACCATCCCCAGACATCCTAACCATCCCTAATCATCTCTACCATTCTTAACCATACCAAACATCCCAACCATCCCTAACCATCCCGAACCATCCCCAACATCCCAACCATCCCTAACCATCCCTAACCATCCCCAGACATCCTAACCATCACTAACCACACCTAACCATCCCTAATCATCTCTACCATTCCTTACCATACCAAACATCCAAACCATCCCTAACCATCCCGAACCATCCCGAACCATCCCAAGACATCCTAACCATCCCTAACCATCCCCAAACATCCCACCCATCCCTAACCATCCCTATCCATCCCTAACCATCCCCAAACATCCTAACCATCCAAAACCATCATGATAATCATTGTAGCGACATTGTAGTGAAGGAACCTGTTTATTTCCAAAAATAAAAAAGTTCTCCAATATTGATTTTTTCCATTGTCAGAATAATTGAGATCTTAAGACCTTGATGAGTAATTTATACTAATTTGAAAAGGCTTTTACCGCTTGGTAAGTTTTCTGCGAAACCTGTTATCGTTCCTTTTACTCCTTACTTAGAACTGAGGTGTCACTCTGACATTTTGAGATTTTCTTTAAAAAAGAAAAAAAAATTATAAAAAAAATATTTTTTAAATAAAAATGGATTTTATAATATAAGAATTAAGAGTATGCATATAGAGAAAAAATTCTGGAAAGTAATTTTATTTAATTTTGCTCTGTGGACTGAAGGGAATTTCACGCACGGATGTTGAAGGGGAAGGGGTCGAGTTAAGGGAGGGAATATAAATACATACTGGGTGTACGTTTTAAGATGGAAAGAACCGGGAGGAGTATAATGAATGAAGAAACGGCCGGACTAATTGCTGAGCTAATCTCATGTCATTAGACAAAACGTGTCTAACAAACAAGTGGTATTTTTCCCCATTACATATTCAGAATGGCTAAGACATGCGGGGCCCCATTTGCCCCTCGCATAATCTCTGAACCGAATCCCTCGCCTGGGACTTAATTTCAGAATAATATTTTCGTATTATAATTCTGGTCCGAAAGGACGAGGAGGCCCCCTTGTGGAAAAGTAATTATTAATGCACAAGATCTACATATTTTATGGGGGGGCTGAAAAAGGGCCTGGGACTTGGGGCACTCATTAGCTACGGCAGATGAGACGGCCCTTCACAACATGTATTAATAAGGACTCTTTGAAGCACTGATGTGAGTGAACTCTAATAAGTGAACAGTTCACTTTCAAAGTTGACTTTCTCCGCCTACTTATTGATAATGCTCACATGAGCTTATTTCTAATTAGAAGGCTTTTCTTTACTCACTTTGAACGTTTCCTCCAATCTTACTAATACCATCCTACGTATCCTTGATTCGATTTATTTATTCCTCCTACATACAACTTCGTTCTCAAAATCATCAATGAGCTCTCCAGCGTACACCATCTCCTAAAATGATCCCTTAGAAGGGCTAAATCAAATGTCAAAGCATTCAAATGCATTTACTAAGTAATAATATTATATAACTGTGGAATGCATCATGGTAAAAGAACCAAAAACATCATTTTTACTCAGAAAAGGTTCAAGGTTGGGGATGGGTAGGGATGGTTAGGGATGGTTAGGGATGGTTAGTGATAGTTGGGTTGTTTGAAATGGTTAGGGATGGTTGGGATAGTTGGGGATGGTTGGGGAATGGTTAGGGATGGTTGGGATAGTTGGGGATGGTAGAGATGGTAAGAGATGTTTAGAGATGGTTAGGTATGGTTAGTGATGGTTAGGGATGGTTAGGGAAGGTTAGTGATGGTTTTGTTGTTTGAAATGGTTAGGGATGGTTGGGGATGGTAGGGATGGTAAGAGATGTTTAGAGATGGTTAGGGATGGTTAGTGATGGTTAAGGATGGTTAGTGATGGTTGGGTTTTCGATTTAACGTCCGGGAGGCTAGCCCTCCTAAGCCATAGGCACGGTCAGACGTGGTCAAACGTCTTACACAAATATTTGAAGAGTTTGACCAAATCGTACCTCACTAAAGGTACTCATTGCCTCAATCCCCTGAGTTGGGAGATAGGGAATACAGCGCCGCGTTTAGAACATGAATATGACTAGAGTGGTCACCCATCCATGTTCTAACCTCGGCTGACTCTGCTTAACTTCGGTGATCTAGTTTGAACCGGTGTATCAGAGTCGCTAGACCGTACCCTTGGGTTACGGTTAGGTAACCGGTTGGGGGTTACAACAGTCTTTTCCTTCGTTTCCACACCAGCCAAAGTGGACTAGACGATTTCTTCCAAAATGTTGACCTCACAAAAAAATGTATCGAACCATTGACCACAGTATTGGTAGCTCGATGGATTGGTGGAATGGTTCAAATTTTTTTTTTAATTGCTTGAAATTTGGCGTAGATTACGAATCTGAAATAAAAAATGTGGGTTCCTATTTGAAATAAGGAAGTTATGGTGGTTCTGAAGCACCCTGTATGTCGGATCCAAAAGTTGTCCATTTCTATCGATTCCTCGCTCAAAAATTAAGGGGGGTTTACGTCGATACTTTGGCAGATAAAATGCTGCTGGAACGAATGAGTAGCTGAAACTATTATCTTTATTTTGTTTTCTTGTGTTAAAAATTTACTTCTTCAATTGTCCAAATAATATACGCTCGGAAAAGGTTAAATGAGAGAATGGAGTCCTGTAAAACCTATGGGAAATGTTGGAGTTGTTAATGTTTGGCTGGGGGGGGGGAGGTGTAGAGTGAGGGGATGATTGGGGTAGAAGGCATGGAGGGGGGTACAGGTCGACTTATTCTAATGAGTATTCCCAAACGTCATTAAGTTGGTCGATCCAATTAAAACAAGAGGAGGAGCCAATGGAAGTGTGTATCGAGGGAGGTAGAATGTGCAATGCTCGATATCATCCCTTTCTAACTTTCGCTCAATTTTTGGAAAAATTCTTCAGTTTTCCTGAAGTGACAAACGTCTTATTTGAGCCTTGGGTTTTATTTCTTGGGATCTAGTATTTTACAGACTCCATTAAGAAGGGAAAGTGTAACATCAGGGAATACACGAAGGCCCACACTTCCTTTAACCTCTTCTTTTCTCCTACTTTCTGTGTTAAATTTACCGTAAAGGATTTTCTAGAATTTAAACCTCTTTTTCCAGGTGTAAATCCGAAACACGACATTTTTCTATTTCAAACCCAAACCTCAAGGAATTGCTCCAGAGGCGGATCCTGGGGAGGTTAAAGTGTAGTTAAATTTTAAGCTAAGCAGGTCTAACTTCCCTTTCATGTCCAGATAATATCGTGCCCTGTTTCCGTGCACGTGCAACAGGCGTCTTAGACTCGAGGGGCCTGGAAGGGGGTGAGTTCGTGTGTGTAAACCGACCCCTATTGTCCTTTAGAATCTAACATACCAAGATGTTGAATATCCTTTACCTTCAAGCATCAAAGAAATCTTAACATAAAAGGTCCTATTAAGAGAGACAATAGTGTAATCCTTGTTTTATTACTCTATTATGGAAAAGGAACGTGTGTTTAAACGTAAAATCTGTTAAATTAGTCGTGTTGGACCCGGTTAGGACAAAGGTCTTTGTTAAACAGGTGGTTGTCCGATATCTCCAATCCGCCCCCGCATTAACAAATTAAGTGATAATTGGAGACGGATTTTCCATGATTTTATATGTTAATCCTTTTTTTTAAGCTCTTGCTCCACATATGCACTACAAGAGCCCCCTTGCCTCACCACCCTGGGGATAGGAGGGGGGGACTACAGGACCATGATGACGGTCACCCATCCACATCCTAACCACGGCCGACAATGCTTCTTTATATATATGTGGAATCAGGTAACGACTATCACAGAATCAGGAACAGCTATCGCTGCTATCTAACTGATCTTCAGCGATCCTGAGAGGCAGAGGGACCGAGGGGGCCCCTAACACGGGTGTAGGTCTTCTTTCTGCTGTCTCAATGGGGACTCGGTATTGTGGAGCCAGAAGTCAAGGGTGCCTTGCGTAGCGACTCTCGTGTACCTTATTTTGAGATAGTTCCCAGTTTATCATTAATCATCAGTCTATGATGGACAATAGTGTGCACGAGATACCCCCTCCAAATATATATATATATATATATATATATATATATATATATATAGATATATATATATATATATATTATATATATATATATATATATATATATATATATATATATATATATATATATATATATATATATATATATGTTAATCCTGAAAAAGACAAAAATCGATTTTTTTTTTCAAGTGTAACCAACAATGTAACCTCCACTTAAAAAAAAAGGTATTTCATACATGATTTAACATTGAAGAACAAACTTTTTATTTCTTCCTATAAAAGTTTTATTAAAATGTAAATAAGTTCATAAATAACAGAGGTGAATAGGGGGAGCTGGAACGGATTAGGAGGCGCACCTTGGCGATAGGAGGTAATTGATTTTATTCTTATGGTTTTCCATTAGGGATGGAGGATCAACGATAAAACAGTTGATGATTTATTGTTAATATTGTGAGTGAGCAGTTGATATACGACTCGGCTATGTAGATGGAGACGACATTCTGACTAGGAAGAAGAGATTTATAAGCTTTCATATGCAAATCCGGTCTGGGTATTGGGGATCCCTTTATACAAGGCCAATAATATATGTCTCCCTTACATCTCGATGTTAACACTTTATATAGACGCATTTTATACACTCGTTTCTCCTACTTGGATATTGAATCTCACCTAGAGATTAATTTTGTTATATTAAACTTGTAGCGCATTTACATGTTACATTTGAAACGTTATAAGTGACCGTTTTGAGGCGGTTTATTAAAATCCTTGACGCGCAAGTTGATCTTTATTGCCTGAGGGAGAAAAAAAAAAGTTGTAAAACGAGTCGAGTACTTATAAATGTTTATATGCGACCCTCATTTATATCGTAGGAGGAGTCAAGTTGTAATAAAATCGGGAACAAAAGGTGTTGCACCCGAGTTTTAGGGAAGCTTGACAATAAATCTGTAGATATGAAAATGCGAAAAGGGCCCAGTGTGTAATAACGGACGATAACTCACGGATGTGCCACAAGAAGCCTCTATGTTAGTCCCATCTATTTAGCATATCAATAAAAAATACAGCTGGGAAAACAATGGGGAATTATTGAGTGCTTCTTCCAGGGGCCCGTATTGTTTTTCAAATGAGGCTTAAGCTACGATTACCACAACAATACCGTTCCACTTGCCCAAGGCAGAATACTTTTGTCGAAAAATTACAATTGATACGTTTTCCCTGAATCGTCCGCCATATTCCCGAAAAGTAATTATACGACTTGAACCCTTTTTACAAAGTTATCTTCAGATCCTGATTGCCGTTTCTCTGAAAATTCTCTCTTAAAAGTTTTCGAATTCTCCTCCCTCTTGTCCCCACTCAGTTAACATCGATTAAGGAACCCGTCAATTTCTATACAATTTTCTTACGGGCTTTTTTGTCGCATCGTAGCTCAGGAACGGTTGGTCTTACAAAAAATCTTATAAAATAAAATTTGCAGAAAATTTAATAGGCTTTAATTTTCTTTTTATAAAATTTTTTGAAATTTCAATTTTTGAATGAAATTTTTTTGATTTTTTTTTAAATTTACCCCCACCCCTGCCTATTTATCGTTAATGGCTTTTTGAGAGTTGTTTTTTAAAGGTAATTAAATTCTCTACAACTTTTATTAAGTACACTTTTTTGATTAGATAACGTCTTCTGTCCTTTAGAGGTCGAAATAGAAACCCTGGCTTTTTTGCGACCTCGTAGCTCAGAAACGTTTGGTCCTAGGAAAAAATCATATTTGCTCAAAATTATATAAAATTTAATTATCTCTAATTTTGTGCTATAAATTATTTCACCTACGACTAACGGTTTTCGAGATATTGCAGAAAAAAAAGAAAAAACATTATGAATTACAAATTTTTATGATTTTCCAAAAAAATAAATTCATGGCGACCTATATTAATGTATTCTAAAACTAAAATTCAATTTAAATTTTTCAAGAAAAACAACAGTTTTTTGAGAACATTGGAGAAAGAAATTTTTTTTGACATTTAGGAAAATTCGTTGAAATCCAAGAAAGAGGCAATTAATTATTATCGACCTTTTAAAAAGCTTTTCTGCTCTAAATATTGAAAGGAAATGAAAAATTCAAAGGTTTATTATTGAGAAATAATAAACAAACAAAGAAAAGTCATCCCCTCCCCTTGTGAACGGTGAAAAGGGTGTTCCCCCTTAGCCTATCCATTGAAATCGGGGAATGAAAAATTAAAAAGATAGTCCTTTGACACCACGGTTCGGGAGGGTGAAGGAGAGAGAATGATGTTCTAATCTTCTAACTAACAAGCCTCCTCCAATCGGTCACTAGCCTTGCATATAAAAAGCTAATCAATATAAAGTGAACCTAGCAGACAAACACATCCACACGACCCCCACCCTTCCTCCTCTTTCTTTCTCTCCAACCCCTTTTCCTAAAAAGAAAATAACTTTTTAATCCTCTTCTTTCACGTTTGTGGACACGTTTTTAATTTTAATCGTTTCCAAGGGGGCCGAACCCAAAAAACCATCCAAAATTCACCATTACGAGACAATCTGCGTGTCAAAAACACCCTTTTAACAGCCAATTTTATGCCAAAAACCTTAAAATCGACGTTTTAAATGCAGATTTTTCGTCAAAAACTTCAAAAATCGACATTTTAAGAGCCAAATTTTCGTCAAAAACCTCAAAATCAACTTTTTAAGAGAAAAAAACCTTTAAAAGGTAAACGAAAGAAAAAGAAAAAAAGGGAATTTTTCAAAAAGTGTTTTTTTTTACAGACCTGTTTATTTGCTGGGCGGAACGCTGCCACCCACCACCCATACTACTAAGGCCCTACCCTGTATATGGTGCTAATTTGGCGAATATCGGTGATTTTCTACTAAAGTTTTAATTTTCGGAGGGGCGGAACGCTGCCACGTTCCAATATTCATCATTTACCACATTTGAGGCTCCCACGTTAAAGTTCCCCTTGGCCAGAAAAAGAATGAACAAACTCAACTAAAAGTAACTTTCCAAAAGCGAATTGTTTGTCAAAAGCCAAATTGTCGTCGAAAACCTCAAAATCATCTTTTCAAGAGCAAATTGTCAAAAACCCTCAAAATCGAGGTTTTGAGAGGAAATTTTTCGTCAAAAACCTCAAAAATCGACATTTTCTGAGCAAATGTTTCGTCAAAAACAGCAAATTCAGCAATGTAAGAGTCAATATTTTTTTAAAAATCAACGTTTGAAAAGCAAATTTTTTGTCGAAAACATTACAAGAGCCGATTCTTGGTCAAAAACCTAAGAATGAACGTTGCAAGAGTCGATTTTCCATGAAAAACTTCAAAAACAAGATTTCAAGAGGGCAAAAATAGAGATTTCGCTAGAAAACCACCGATTAAATTTGTTTGAAAAGAATTTAACATGATAAAAGGAACCTCAGGTTTGATTAAAAGTCAGATTTCAATATATTCGCAGTTGGGTGAGCAAATGGGGAAACAAAAAGTGGCAAAAAGACGCTTCGACGAAGGTTCATTTATGAGGGAGAATAATTTTAGAAAACGAGGAGGTTTTTGCATTCATCGTGCGATGATTTCAGAGTACGGTCCAAGGAGCTAAATTACCGTTTAATCGGAGCGAACGGGTTATTCAAATTATCATCCAACAATTCAAAATTTGCATATTAATTTAATAAGATGGAATTGGAGGGGGGGGGGAGAAAAAAAAGATAAACGTTTCTTTTCACCTTTTGACAAGCTTTAAAAGCAATTTTAGAGCGAGAGGACGCGGAAAAGATAGGGAGAAAGGTAAAGCCGCAGAAATAAATGTATCGGATAAGGAGTGTGTTTGCTATATGGGCCGGAGGTGGAAAAACGCAGGTGTTTTTATGATTTTCGAGATCCGGTTGTGCTTTACGAGGAAGAAGATACTCCTAAGATAAGAGGAGGCTGATATTGCCGGAGAGAAAGAGAAGAGCCCTAGTAAATCCAGAGTTCACTCCGACCTCCCTGCTCCACCATTGTCACCACTTCTTATTAATAATTGCTTCAAGGATCCGGCAAGTTTCCTTCCCACCTCATTGTTACAACAATACCGCATTAACATCTTTACACTTTTATTGCCTTTAGGCAACTTTATCACAGTCTCTCCCTGATAAACTCCAAACAACACCGGATTTATTGAAATGCTAATTGTCCCCGAGACATGGTACAAAGCCTTGAAAACCCAACCCACCCCCTTTTAACAATATATACTAACTAGCACAATAGAGCAGATTTCTCAGCTTTACAACCTCACTTGTCCCACCGACTTAAGAAAGTATCTACTTTCTTTATATTACATAAATAATCACTTTAGAACTTTTTCATCCGACGACCGGATTAATAAATAAATTTCTTTCCCTTTTATGAGACCACAAATCCTGTTTTGAAATGCTAAATTCAAACTCCTCCCCCAGAAATGGAGATTTCAGTCGAAAACCACCGATATTTGTTGTTTAAGTCCATGACGACATGCAGTGGTTATCAGTATTAGTATTTATTTTATATATATATATATATATATATATATATATATTACCGTCGGATTCGGGTTTTTGGGGAAGGGTCTTCCAGACCCCCTAGGGTAAAACTGACTTTTGATCTTTGCCGGACATGACTTTGTCTGTGGTGCCGGCCGTCCGGCCGTCCGTCGCCTTTTTTTTCCGGAACACTTCACGGCCACAATTTTCATCCGATTTTCACGAAATTTTCACACAATCTTCCTTTCGTGGTTATCTTGAAAGTGACGAGAGCGATTTTTGAAATTCGACAAAATGGCGGAGATATGTCTGTCTAAAGTTTGCAAAAATGTGCTACGGGCTTTCTACCGGTCCGATCTTCACCAAATTTTAACCAAATAATCTTCACGTGATCCCGATCAAATTTCAATAACT